>JACXGJ010009897.1:0-23171 GCA_016801105.1 Esox niger | reverse complement strand
CACCACCACCATCATCATCACCACCACCACCACCACCACCACCATAACCACCATAACCACCACCACCATCACCACCACCACCACCACCACCCCACCACCCCACCACTCAAACGGGCACACACCCACACAGATATGCACACTGGGCGCCATTGGTAGCGAAGCTTCAGACTCCTGCCGGAGACAATTGGAGAAAACGGTTGAGCTTAGATGAGCCACATCCAATTAGAATATTTATCTAGCTTGCGCTTTTGGTTGGAGATAGCCAATCAGTCAGTAGGAGACTCCTGTTCACATATGCTCAATGATTTTAGCAGCATGGCTATGAAAAACCTCTCCTGTAGCTAATTACTGTGATTCATCCCTAATATCAACGGGGGCTGCAAGCTAGCCTCACGGCCGCCAGCGGTTGGTGCATGTCTCCACACACGGCAGAAAGACATGCACACGTATGTGCTAGGTAAAAACATTATGCTTTATTCAAAAGAACACGCAGTTCAATTGAATGTTTTACTCTCAAAAATGTATGGTTAAAAACAAGAATGTGTATCAAGATCCTTGCTCATTATTTAATTGAAAGCAAATGGGATACGGCATTTTTTTAAAGACTGGCGATATTGTGAGATCGATCGGATATGTCCGGCACAGACATTCCTGTGGAGGGAGCACGAAGTGCGCTTTTGTTCATTATATTTTATTACTTGAAGACTGCAACAGTGTCCATCCGGGGGATGTAACATTCAAAAACATACACACAAAATGTGCACACTCTTCTCACATCTTTAGGGTAGGTCCACAGCGTCACTGGACACCCGGGTCTCTCCGCTGACCATTCCACTCCCGGGTTGTCCCAGTCCTTGTCCATCTGGTCCTGCTTCTGACCTGGAATATGTTTTATAGACTCTGGACTCAGCCCACATGCGTTTATTAACTATTACAATTAGTACTCCTCAAATGTTCACCTGGCACAGCCAGAAAAGGACTGGTCATCCTAGTCTTGTTCCTCTCGATGACACAGTCACAAGTCGAGGAGAAAAGCAGGCTAAGGTCAAACACGGGAATCGATACTAAAGATGCACTAGATGAAAGGGCAAAAACCAAAGGGTCAGTATGAATGATAAACAATACCACACAAAGGCCACAGAGAACTGAACAGGACTAAATAGGGACATAAACCAGACACAGGTGGGGACACAGGTGCTCAGAATGAGGGTGATTGGGATCTGATGACTGGGGTGCGTTCGGGAGCAGTGGAGCTTGGGGTGCGTTCAGGAGCCGTGGAGCTTGGGGTGCGTTCAGGAGTGGCGGACATCACACTAGCCTGGATACTCAGTTCTTTTAAAAATGTTTTTAAACAACAAATTGTGATTTAATTATACTATTGTAGTTATTTTATAAAATGAAAATATACCCTATTAAGTTGTTTTAGATGGCATTTATTTGCAACATCCACACACTCCTATGATTTGACAGTTACCTTGCATAGACACATTTCGCCCTGTAGGCCAGTCCTGATGCCTGGCCAGCTAGCCCAAAGCTGACAAAATGGGGCAAATTCATCAGGCTTTTATTCATACCGGGCAAGTTGTCATAACTGTTTGATATGTTAGTTGATCTCCATGATTGTTACAACGCAAAAAAGAAAGTGCTTTGCTACATGATGATGCAGACAAGGGCTAGTGTAGCATCTTTCTGGTGAATTAAATCAAGAAAAACCCTAATAACCAAATAATAATCTCATCTTCGGCCCACCTGTCCCCACTGCTGCCTGCCCCCATTTTCCTCTGACCAAATCATATCACATGACTGCTAATTTATTCAACATGGCGTTTGTAATCGCTAAAACCTGTTTCCATATGCACTTGCAGACTTTTTAGGCAAACTTCATACTTATGTCTGCAACGTGTTCGTTAAGTGGACACGCCACTTCTGCTTCTGACTTCATTTCATCGGAGCCGGGAGTAGAGTATCTACACCAGCTGTCCGATATTATAATCACTTGACAAGGTAATGTGGAGAAATCAGCTAATCTGAGGGGTTATTCTCGCGGGGTTTTGCATTGCAATCAAGCTCATTTTATCCCACCGGTGACGATCATCTCTTGTCAGACACGTTTTACGAAACCCAGTCGTAATCTGCCGGAAAGGGCTACATCTTCCCTGTTGATGATTGCAGTCCTGCCACAATTATCTGTTCTATTGGGTTGATTTGAGACCTGCGAGCCTACAGTGTCTGATACTTACAACTTGATACGTGTGATACTTGATATTTCTATTTGCTGGTTAGCGGGAAAAAATAACTCTGAATTGTTCGTCAAGCTATTCATAAATGGGCTGTAAACATGTTCCAGTGGCTCACAATCGACCTGTTGAACATTGCCATTCTTATTCTCTCGTCGTCCCTCTGTCTTCATCCCTTCAGCCCACCCGACACTTCCTCACGACCCCCCCCTTCCCCTGTCGCCTATGGCAAC
Source organism: Esox niger (assembly GCA_016801105.1). NCBI lineage: Eukaryota > Metazoa > Chordata > Actinopteri > Esociformes > Esocidae > Esox > Esox niger. The sequence continues at coordinate 20,701 of JACXGJ010009897.1, read as the reverse complement.
GGGCTAATTACACACTGACACTGAAACATGCGGCGAGGGGACAGCAGCGGTCCTCCCCGCCAGTCACACCAGAGATGGTGACGGGGGGACTGTGTGTGTGTGTGTGTGTGTGTGTGTGTGTGTGTGTGTGTGTGTGTGTGTGTGTGTGTGCGTGCACGCGCTTGGGTGCAAGGCCTCGATAGGCCACTCCCCTCAGCCACTAATAAAACGCCCGCCAGCGCTCCTGATCGATTGACGCGTGGTTTGAGCTGACGGCCCGCGAGGACACTGACATGAATGAGGCTGAAGGATGAGAAAACACAAAGAAACCCATCGGCTCTGATCGTGTGTGTGTGTGTCGTGTGTGTCGTGTGTGTGTGTGTGTTGGGGGAGGGTGTGTCTAGTCACACACAGACAGTTTACAGGCCAGACCAATGAACATGCATTGACAGATTAGCTACGTTTGTTGAGAAACACTGTTGTACAACCCTTCCATGTTATAGATACTCATTCATGCATCTTTGGCTTTGTATGTTTTCTGAGATGGAAAGTGGAAATGACAGAGGAGGAGAAAATTAGTCGCTAGCCGGATGTAATTATGTTTTTCATCCAAGCTGCAGTGGTAATGTGCACTGGAGGCTAGCACACCCTAGGCCTCAGCCTGTCCATTTACTAGCGCATCATGTCTTTCGAGGTATCAGTAATTTGAGAGGCTTGTTTTCCCCTCATTGGGTCATTTGCTAACGTTGCCCAAATAGAATATATTTTTTAACTTTTACCGTGCATAAAATGATTAAGTGAAACAGCTATGAGTCCTTATCATTTGGTCATGTCACAGTCATAAGATATAATTAAACACACAAATCACAACATGCTTATTAGCTAGCTCACCTCCGAATGATCGTATAAAATCTGATTTGCCATGAATGACAAGCAGGAAATCAGTAGATGTAGGTCACACTTAATCTAAACATTCCTTTATGTTTAAGAAAAATAAAAGATTTCAGTATTTTCAAAATATACACTTGCTGTCTCTCTAGGTGACCTCACAGTGCCATGGCAACCAGAGTAAGAGGAGATGAAGGCAGGAATGATATAGAGAGGAAACATAAATGGTGAAAAGAACAGTGCAGGGAGGAGAAACAGAGGGGAGGGTCGTATTTACAGAGAGAAAAATATAGGAGGTGAAGGAAGGGATGGACTCCGGGACAAAAGAGGAGGACAAGAGGGAGCAAGGGAAGAGCATCATTAGGCCCCCGCACACAGACAGAGAGAGAGGTCGCAATCTGGGACCTTAAAAGGAGGCCCTGGGAAACACAGTGCTCATGGGAATCCTGTCTGGGACGCCGGCCGGTTCGTGACTCTGATCTGATCTGCCTCCTTTTTAATTGCAGTCTGGTGGAATGTTGGCTGACCAGGGTTGTCGTGGTGACAGAAATGAAGGTATGAGTCATAAGTCAGATTCCCACCACCTGACCACACACACACACACACACACACACACACGCACACGCACACACACACACGCACACACACATACTGTACTAATGCGCACACACACTGTACTAATGCGCACACACACTGTACTAATACACACACACACACACACTGTACTAATACACACATACTGTACTAATACACACACACACACACACACACACACACTCACTCACATTGTACTAATACATGCACGTACACACACACATTGATTTATGAAACACACTGTGATTAGTGACATGCAAACACACTGATTACTGACACACGCACAGTGATTACTGACACACGCAGAGTGATTACTGACACACGCACAGTGATTACTGTCACACGCACAGTGATTACTGACACATGCACACACTGATCTGATTATTGACAAATTGCCAACGAAAGGGAGTTAACGCACTTTCTGTCTCATACACACACAAACTACAACAATGCTCCCTCAAAGGAAGCTGAACATTCTGAAAACAAGCAGAATAGTATACAGGCGCAGATACTCAACTACGTCACTATTCCACCGGCCTCTAACCAGGCGCCAAGTTGCTGCCGTGTTTTGCCGGAATCTCTTCCCTGTTGGACAACCAAAGTTACAGCGGGCACTCAAAGTGCATAGGGCAGCAGATCTTGTTTGGCATTAACCTGAGTACACCTTCGTTCCATTAATAAATGTTCTGTTGCCCCCGTTGCATTTCATCATAAATACCAGAAGATCTCATGGGAACGTTCTCTTCTTTTGACCCCAGGGCAATCCCCCACTCGGATTTTCCAATGTTTGTCTCTCAGTAAGATTTTTCCACTTAGTAATTTTTTTTATGTTGCACAACTGTATAAATGCACTCCATCATACCATAAACCTCATAATATATTTAAAAGAATGAGTGCGTTATGTCACATTTCGCTATGTATTTGTGGAGTGCAATGACACCATTCATAAGCGTATTACACTCATATGTATCTACAACATTCAATAATTCTACCAATTGCTGCTAGTTTTACCCTGTTGTGTATTTCTGCCCTACTTGCCATATCTAATTGTTCAGTAACAATACCCAGATTGCTGCTGCTCTACAGTACTCTTTTTTAACTGCTGCTAGTGTACTGTGTTATGTATATTGCATCTTTTTTATTTTTTGTCTGGCTATATTTTTGCTGATATATTCTTCTTCTGAACTCTCACCATTTTGCTGTCGGGTGTCGTGTCACAAGCATTTCATTGTGCAGGATGGCGCTGGGATGATCGACGCATCTGACAAATAAACCTGGAAACCTGAAACTTTTTACAGTCATGGATGTGCTCTACTCACAATACATATATTACAGGAACAAAGATATCAACCCCCCACAACTGGATCTAGACACAAAGACACAAACCACTTCACAACTGGATCTAGACACAAAGACACAAACCACTTCACAAGTGGATCCAGACACAAAGACACAAACCACTTCACAACTGGATCCAGACACAAAGACACAAACCACTTCACAAGTGGATCCAGACACAAAGACACAAACCACTTCACAACTGGATCCAGACACAAAGACACAAACCACTTCACAACTGGATCCAGACACAAAGACACAATCCACTTCACAACTGGATCCAGACACAAAGACACAAACCACTATTTATATAATGTTTTCCCCAATATATAATGAGGGAAACTTCCTTTTGTCATCTATAGTTTATAGTAAATGAGCATCTATGTACAAGAAGGTCGCCTGGCCTGATGAGTCCCATTTCCGTTGAGATCACGTGGATGGCCGTGGGCGTGTTTGCTCCTTTTACCTGGAGAAGTGATGCTCAGGGCAGTGCTTAGCTGGGAACTCCCATGTCCGGTCATGTGGTGGTACTTTGACACGTGCCATCGACCCAAACGTTGCTGACCAGGTTCACCGCTCATGGCAGTGATATTCCCTGATGACAGTGGCCTAATTTAACAGGATAATGCACCCAGCCACACAGCACACATTGTTTGGGAATGGTTTGAGGAACATGATGAAGAGGTCAAGATGTTGCCCTGACCTCCAAATTCCACAAATCTCAATCTGTTTGAGCGTCTGCTGGATGTGCTGGACCAACAAGTCCGATCCACGGTGGCTCCGCCTCACATCTTACAGGACTTGAATGATCTGCTGCTAATGTCTTGGTGTCAGATACCACAGCACAGTCCATGTCTCAACGGGTCGGTGCTGTTTTGGTGGTACAAGGAGGACCAACAGCGTATTAGAGGTAGGTGGTCAGAATGTTTTGACTCATCAGTGTTTGTTAGCGCTTCAAAATGCAGAAACACATTTAATAAAAAGGCTGACATAAAGAGACTACATAGTTGTATGAGACACACACACACACACACACACACACACTCCAACACTCCAACACATATACAACCCTCTCACACCTCTCCAACCATGTGAATGAGAACGCATTTCATGCCAACGGAGGTGTAGGTTGAGACAGCACCTCCCCCCTGCGTGACATCCACACATTGAGGTGTGTACAGCCAATCAAACCGCTAGGGAACTAGACAACTGGGGGCTTGAGTGACTGTTCCACACGGGACCCCGCCCCCATCTATCACTACACCCTGGGGCTCCCTGCTAATAGAGCTCCCTGTCACTACCAGTCTGCCAAGGTAACGGTCCGACTGGACCTCGGGAAGGCCTGGAGGCTGGCCTGGTTTGCTGTGCTGCTTGTGTTTACTAAGTAGATGGACGAGAGTGCGTTGGATATTGTACGGTATTTTTAGAAGGTTTTATTCGGGTCTTGTTGCCTGCAGTCCTCTTGTTTGGCGTTGTGGAGGGAGCGGTAGAAAAGACCACTGTTTTCGTAGATGTCCTTTTGAGAGGGGTCGTAGAGCCGTGAACAAGAAGCGGAAAGGAAGCGCACGTATGCGTGACACGTGTATTACTAAATCGTATATGCACGCTCACACACACACACGTGCACTATATATAAATTCTTTCTGTTTAAAAAGCAGTGCATTATGGTAAAGACATACTTATATGTTTTATAGCAAACTATGGACAGTGCTTGACTTGGAATTAAATAAATGCAAGTTGATAATGCCCTTATTTTAGTATATACATACAATGTCAGTCCATAACTTACCACAATAATTGGCTGCATCTAAATGTAGCCCATGTAAATCTAAACAGAATCCTGACATCTCATATTGTTTTGTTGATTAAAACGCACCAAGGCCTATATCTTCTACATTAGGCTACTGTATAAAACACATCCCAGCCCCTCTTATCTGGACAGCTACATGGTGTGAACCCACTGAATCACACCTAAGCTGGTCATGTTATTGTCCTGTGATGTTTAGGCTGAAATGTGGTTAGATTGGGGTTCAAGTGAATGCCTGTAAACATTAGATTCCCTGAAAGATGTTAGCCACAACCAAACACTTCATAAAGTATATGTCATATTCCCTAATTCATGCATGAGGTAGGTTACTTGAGTAGGCAATGGCATGAGGTAGTCACATTTCACCATGAGAATATGCATTGGTGGAAACATTCATGGTTAGCCCAGATTAGCAAAAACATGAAATAATGACAATTTATCACGCTAAGCAAAGTGATGGCAGGTGGATTCATGTAACAGAGCTAGCGAAGCCGTGGCTAGCATTCTCGTTGGCTGGGTTTTTGCAGTTGGGGTGTGGGACACAAGGAGATATTCCCATTTCCTCACTTACATTGCACAGCGCGTGTGGAGCCTACTAGCGCATTTTTAGGCGGTTGTGGTTAAACTGCTGCCCAGTAAACACGACTCATGATATCAAACTCTCCAATGAAACAGCTCAACTTTGCTTTCCAAAATAGTTGAAAGGGATAGTTTTGAGTGAGGAACAGAAGCGTTCAATTTGCAGTGGTCTCTTAATTTTAACCCTTCTGTTCCTCACTCAAAACCTTCCTTTTTGGTCTCTTAATTTTTTGGGAATAAGTACTAGTTTGGAGGTCTCTTTTGACCCTTAATTTAACACGTATCATTTTTCGAAAATGCTACAATGCTGAAGAAAAATATGGAAAAAATAACTTAATTTGAACAATTCCTGGCATTGAACACCACAAATGGTCCTAATATTAACTCAGGCCTTGAGTTTGGCTCAGTCCGAGACACACACACACCCACACACACACACACACACACACACACACACACACACACACACACCAACAGACGAGCACACACATACACAAGTGCAGACACTCTTGTGTGTACTGTAGGTTGGGTCAAGTGAGTGGAGTCCCGTCAGTAACATGCTGACCTTAGCCTTTGACCTTTACTGGTAAATGATGGAAGTAAAACAGGAAGAAGGATGAAATGACCACTTTCCTTCCCCCCTCCCTCCCTCATTCCCTCCCTCCTTCCTTGTAGCAGCTCATTCATCATAACACCTCAGTGGTGATTGGGTGCAGCGAGAGAAATTAATCGGAGCCTAAAAATATCAAAACGGCACCGCGTTTTTAGCGGCAGGTGTCCCCGGCAGCTGAGAGACAGTGGACCGGGCTGGTCAGTAGGGTTAATTGGGTTTATTTTTTTTTGTTTTACTGCGGTTTCAAGCACAGCGCCCATGATTTCTTACAGTTGTGTTATTGACCAACCTCTCCTCTCAGATCGGGATCTACTAACGTCCCCGTTTGAATCAAACGGAAGGCAAGGAGTACAGACCACTGTGGCATTGTGGGGGATGTGTTGTCACGCGGTTCTCTGAGAAACAGTGTGGAACACTGGGCCGTCCGTTTAAAGCTCCCATTCGATGGTGCTCAGTCTGAAATGCTGCCATTCATGCATACGCTCACACACACACACACGTAAACACACACACACACACAGGCCAAACAATGCCTCGGAGTGACCTAGAAAAGAAAGCAGAGAAGCGGTCTGGCAGGATGCACTCACCTTAATGCATTGCCAGGGACACGGCACTCTGGTACGCTCAGAAGAGAGGCCTCTTAGCGCTGCCGCTTTACTCTGCTGTAACTCCAACTGAACTCTCCTCAGACAGGGCTGCAATATAAGTGTACCTAGCAAATCCCCTGATCAGAAAGATACAGAATGTTTTATTGCACTCCGGGGATCAGGCGACGCACGTGTGCAGTAAACACTGAGGAAAAAGGGTGATAATTGGTTCATGTAAACAGTAGAGGGAATCTGTGGTACTTAGGCTGTTCCTTTGAGCGGGTTTTTCCCCCTCTCAGGTCTTAGCAGGTGAAGGAATGAGACGTGTTACTCCATCTTGAGCCAGCACTCAGCACGCAGGGTTGTCGAACACGAAAACCGTCTGTTGGTCTCATTTTTCACACAACTTCCTCCTCCCTGAGCTCTGTTCACCAGGATGCCAGAGTCGATGGCGTTGATGAGGCAGCGTGAGTGTTGGATCAGAACAAACCCTCGGGCCTGGGACTAATTCATTGTGTCAGTCTTCATGCAAATATATGATATTGCTCCTGTTAAGCTATTATTTCTTTCAGGTTTTAATCCATCACAACTGTGTTCAGTACACCGGGCTTAAACCATGTCCTGGCATACAATGCCAGGACAGTTACGAGGCGATAGTGTTAACTTCTAACCTCTCTGACCATTTTTAAAAGTGGCGAATCATTTGAATTTGAAAAGCCAGAGTGTTTCCTTACAGATATTCAACTACAACTCCTTATGCCTGGAAAGGCGTTGGCGCTAGAAGACACGGTGAAGGTATGACTGAATGTGATGCATTCAGACTGGCCATGATATAATGAAAAGTCTCCATCAGTTCTTTACTGTGCACCGTTTCCCACTGTGATTTCTGTTGTCACCGCTTGGATAGAGAGTATGGGCATTGTTTCATGGTCATATAACTGGAAGCATTTTTGTTCATGAAATGTTTTTACTTTGAAGTACTGTGCTGTTTGTAATTTTGACTCATGTCAGGTATGCTTTTGGAAATACAGCAACATTTTTGGTGAATCCCAGATCTTAAAATAGCGTCATGAAAATTACACCACACACACAAACGGAGCATTTCAAGTGAAATAAATAAATTGTTTTGTTATTTTTGCCGGACCATATATGCGGAGCTGGCTAAGAAGAGTTAATGTCCCTGACTGACTACCCATTGTTAACTAGCGTAGTGGTTAGCGAAGTGGACCTACAAACGATAGTTCCCGTGTTCCGAACTCCTCACAGGCAAAGTGGAGTACGCATTATGAATTATTCGTATAAACGAAAACATTGCTGTCCGAAACCTTCACTATAGTAACTCTGAAACAAAACTGTTAATCCACATATTGTGCTTCGAACATCTGTTTCTATTGGATGTTCGGAGTATGCATCCAGTATACACAAACACATTTGCTGGCTACAACATTAAGTAGCTACATTATAGTGAGCCTTAACTAAAACTGTATATGTTATTTTGCAAGTTTCTGGCATGGGAAAGTCCATCTTCAGTCTCGCTAGAAATTGCAAAAGTCTTGTGAATATTCCTAGGAAGTTAGTTGATACTAGTAAGCTTGTTACTGGCTAATAAGCTGTTAAAACGGCCAGTGGCAAAAGCCATACAGTTCATAGCTGCTATTTGTGGTGGAGGTAAACTTAATAAGAAACGTTAGTCAGTTTAACACAATGCTCAATTGTGTCTAGCAACTTCTGAAAAGTGTAATGCCATGGTGTGGTTGTTAAAGACCTAAGATCGAATCTATTGAGCGCCAGGAAAGCTTTTTCTTGATTTGCGGGCCACAATAAAACGTTATGGTTATACAGAATTGCAACTATTTCTGGTACATACCACGATTTTCATCTTTTCACTTGATGAAAAAGTTAGATATCGTCACGTTTCATTGAGAGTTATTGTATCAATGTCATTCATGAATGAAAAAAAAAGATGGTTGTTATGCCATGAAAGAAAAAAAGATGTTCTTATGCCATGAAATGAAATAGCTTTGGGAGACTTGCTAGCAATTGCTCAATTCTTGACTACTCCAGTAAGTAAGATACTGGTAAAGCCTATTACTGGCAAAAAAGGATTTGTCCAAGGTAGAAACAAGGTGCTTTACTGACAGCCAACAAATGTACAGCTCTGTGGTGTGGTGGTTAAAAACACAGCCTTCCACGTGGGCAACCTGGGTTCGAACCTTGAAAGGGCAACACTTTCAATTCTAGGCCATCTGAACTAGGCTTGCCTGTTTTCTCATGATTTTATATTTGGAAAACGGTGTTTTGAAATAGTTTTTATATACTGAGGACTGTGTTTGGACATTTTAAACATATCTGTCTAATAAAAATCTTTCTCTAATAAACATCTCTATTTACTAAACATATCTATCTAATAAACATCTCTGTGTAATGAACATATTTGTCTAATGAACAGCTCTGTGTAATAAGGGCCAACATACGTTACTGTGTAGGCAACACATATTTTTATTTATCAACTTAGTATTTTATTTGAAAGTAGTATAGTCATTTATTTTATATATTCACAAAAGCCACATCCCACCAGTCCAAGAACAAACTCCAGTTAGTCTCAACTCTTCGCTGTTCAGTGTTTGGGATGAACAGTCTCTCATTGTACTTTTGTAACTCTTCTGTTACAAAATCCAGAACAATACATCCAGTTTGTACAGGACTGCCAACAACGCTACAGAGCTTCATGGTTCAATATCCATGTTTTTAGGTTTTTACATCTTACCTACAACTCCTGAGGGCTTCTGGTATCTGTAGGCCAAAATTGTCAGACCGCTTTTAGAAAACACTAATTATTATATTGGGATAAGAAACAACTTAATTGAAGCATCATTATGTGGTAATCTTTAATCTCGCTTTAATCTGTTAGCAACACCTGGGATGAGATCATCATGTGTTCATTGTTATTTAGATTCAAATTGGTCCATAGCGGGTTCTGAAACATCCGAAGATGTCAGAAAAGCAATTACTGTCACTGAGCTGCCTAAGTCTGCGTGTTGTCTGATTTGACGGTTATCATTCGTCCTGCACCACTCACGGTCTTCATTACAGTAAACACCATTTACATAAATGTAGCTCCTCCCTGTGTCTCAGGACATGACAACACAACAACATGCCTGTAGGTTTGAATAGGAGAATAGACACACACACACGGATCGCATAGTCATAGCTCTGGAGTACACACGTCAATACCTCTGTCTACACACACTCTCACACACACACACATATCAACACTCATGTCTACACACATCAATGTCCACACACACACACACACACACACTCACACACTCTCACACACAAACACACACACACACACACACGCGGGCCGTTGTCCTCGACCTATGTGTGGCAGGGATCCCAGGGACAGGAGGTCTGTGATGATGAATAAGCTCCTCTCTGCACCTCCAGAAGGCCTGCCTGCCGGGTGCACGGAAGGACAGAGGAGGGCAACGATCAACTGAGCCTTTAGCCCTTGTTGTAGTGTGTGTGTGTGTGTGTGTGTGTGTGTGTGTGTGTGTGTGTGTGTGTGTGTGTGTGTGTGTGTGTCAGTTCACACCACACCTCCTCACACTGCAGTTCTGGCCGGGCCACTAGAGGACCAGGGGCTGCTTCCTCCCCACCCATCTGCCCCTGGCCCCGCCCTGACGTCCCCCGGCCCCGCCCCGACGTCCCCCCGGCTACGGCCCTGACAGGCACCGACGCCGCAGTGATGGATGACTGTGTGCTGAGGTTCAGTTGCGGAGTTGCTACCTGCCGTGTGCATCCCTGTATGCCATTCACATCCTCCTCTCCCCTTGTAAAACTGTCTCCTTCCTTTATTTAGTGGGCCCCACTTTATAGAGAGAAAGAGCACTGGGTGGAAAGTTAAAGAGCAGAGCAGCAAGGCATCAGCATTTTGGCCATAAAGCAATCTAGTAAAACCGGTACACATATTGAGTACACTGATCCTCTTTATGTTCTTTATTACACAGTAAGTGTTATTATTTGTTTGTCTGTGTATTGGAGAGACAATGCTCTGGTGCCCAGAAGGGCATTTTATTAAAAGAAATGGCACAGAGGAATAAAACAAAAGCAGGGTACAGCTTCACACTCTTCCCTTCTTTCCCTGTTGCCCAGAGCTGCTTTTCTAGGGGCTTTATATCCTCCCACAACAAGGCCTGATTGGTGGCACGTGTATCTCATCAAGGCCTGATTTGAGGGCAGGCGTAACTCATGAAGGCCTGATTGGGGGCAGGCGTAACTCATGAAGGCCTGATTGGGAGCAGGCGTAACTCATGAAGGCCTGATTGGGGGCAGGCGTAACTCATGAAGGCCTGATTGTGGGCAGGCGTAACTCATGAAGGCCTGATTGGGAGCAGGCGTAACTCATGAAGGCCTGATTGGGGGCAGGCGTAACTCATGAAGGCCTGATTGGGAGCAGGCGTAACTCATGAAGGCATTGACCCGATGCTGGTGCAGTATATACCATCTATAGAGTGAACCCAAGAAACTTGTACGTAATCATACATAACAAACACAATTAATGTGATAAATTACCCTAAAACATGAATATATCCACAACAATAGAGCTTATGAGTCCCACTCTGACCCCAAAGGAAGGACGAAGGACCGTTATGTGCCTGTAATCAGCCATTAGTCTGGAAGGTATACAGCCTTTAATGAGAGGACACAGGGCAGCAGCTGTGTGCTGCCAGGAACTAGTTAGCATTTTCTAATGAGCGTTTCCCTCTTTTGACGGATCTTCAACAGTAGTGGAAGTGTTCTGCAGTAGTGGATGTGTTCCGCGGTAGTGGATGTGTTCCGCGGCAGTGGATGTGATCACATAACATGTCTACAAATAGAATCAAGTGCAAAACAGAAATACTTTGAAAATCATTAGAAAATGTAACTTCGTCCAGGCTTACATAAAGATTATAAATCAAGGCGTGCTGATGAGCGGGATCATTCAGAGCTTTTAGAAGGTTTCTCTTCAAAATCTGCCCAGACTAAAAACAACATTTTAGCCACAACTATTATGCTTTCACGGGGGAAGTGTTGAAGAAACCCGCTATTATCAGCTATCATTTGTAAACATGAAATGGTTCCAAGTGTCACCGTAGCACAAATCTAATCAGGATAAACAATAAGATGGAAGCATTAGGCTGCAGATTATTTACAGAGAAATGAAAGACAGTACAGCTCCTAGCTTAATCATCGATCAAAGAGTGTGTGAATAAATACATTTGTGTGTGTGTGTGATGATACAGTAAATAGGGACTAATTTCTGTTCAAATCCTTTGGGGGTTAATGTAATCAAAACAAGCTGAGATCCTCACCAGCCTCTAGTCACGACTCTCTTTCTCTCTTAACCTTCTCTCTCTCATCTCTCTCTCCACCTTCTCATGCTATCTAGACTCTCTTTGCTTGCTCTCTTTATACATTTTCTATACAATTAATTTTTTTTAACTAAAGACCACAGCTTACCATTCCTTACTGTGATGTACATGTTAGCATGAAACAAACCCCGGAGAAACTCACTCAACTTGCTTGGTCTGAAAAAGGCTCTGCTGCGACTGAATAATAATAATAATTATTTATTCAGCTGTTATAGTGCTTTTCATAGTAGTTCTGGACAAGCCAGATTTGAAGGTTTCCAGATGTTAAAGCCTCCAGCAGATCAAGAGGGAGTCAAAAGGGAACCACGTGCTCTGAGCAAATGGAGGAGGCAGGCAGGTAGAACAGTTCGCTCTCCGTTTAAGGTCTCTCACCAGATACACAAGCGTGGTAGAATCGCTAGCTAGCTACAAACCTTCTAAAAGCTGGTTGGAATTATTGGTTGGAAAAAACATACTGGTGCCTCTCAAAAATTTTTAATATCATGTAAAAATTCTTTTTCTTCTGTAATTCAAATCAAGAAGTGACAATTAGAACCAAAATGAAAGATTCTAAAATCTAAATATTCACCTAAATATTTACCAAATTTCAGGGAATTAGCTCTCTGCCAATCCTCTCTCGGTGCCATGGCAACCAGACATCTGAAGCAGCTCCCTATTGGACGGTCCGAACATGGAAACCATGCAGTGAATCTCGGGACACATCTTCTGCTGGGTGTGGGTTTGGAGGCAACCACTTGCACGTCCAGGTATCTGCCTGTGAAGATGATGGACGCCACGGCGTTCGTGCCTGTGTGGCACAGTAGACATCATGACACTGATGGTGGAGCGAGGAGAGATTGCCCGCACCCAATGGGAGCGCCCCGATTTGACCGTTTCACTCGACCATTTCCGGGCACACATCACACACGCCCTCCTGCGCGCACGTCAGCTAATGGCCGCGGCTTGTCAATGGCTCATTGAGAATTGTAGTGAGTCTGTGGAGGACTCTGTTTTTCTCTGTGAGTGGTGTAACTTAGAGACTTTTTCAGAGAGAGAGATGGAAAGAGACAGATAAATTGATACAAGGATATAAACATGTGTGAAGGAACCGAAGAGGATGGATAAAAACACTTGTTAAGAGAGGAGACAACCGTCGCCCGGCGCCCATCGCTCTACTCCTCAGCGTAACGCCTTGATTACAGAAGAGCCCTACTGAAGTGTGGATCAGCGTTCTTCAAGGCTCCCTAATCACTGAGAGAGAAGGACCAAGAGATAAAGAGTAGAGCCCCGGGAGGACGGTGGAGTCAACAACAAGAATGGTAGTGGACTCAAAGAGATGAAGACAGGGATGATGAAGAAGAGATACGGCAGTTAAAGATTGGAGTATTGGAGAGGAGGAGAGACAAGTTTAATTTGTTAGCGGGACAGAGAGGGGGAGTGAGAGAAGGGAAGAGAGAGATATGTAAAAGAGAGTGAGGAGAGAAGGGAAAGGTAGAGGGAGAAGTAAGTGAATGGCTGGCTTTTAACACTCTTTGCAGCTGATGATAGCCATAGCAGTCTAATGACCAGCCTGTCAGATTGTCCAGCTGTCCATCTTTATGTCATTTTGTCTGACTGTCAGTCACTCCATCTGTCTGGACCTGAACCATGTCTGTGCTTCCACCAGGCACATGTACTCCCCTTCATATCTCCTTCACACAATAGCAGCCTGACGAAGACGGGAAGAAAAACTGAGAAAATCGGAGAGAACAGACAGGGGGGAAAGAACAGGGGGAAGATTGAAAAGATTGGCGGGAGTGGAGAGAAGTTATGGGGAGAGTGTGGTGACTGAAGACTGCTGGAATAAAGGGAGGCATGCTTTGCCAAAGAAAAAATCGCATTCTAATTCTGCTTTCTTTGTGCAAGAAGCTGATTGGCTATCCAGAGTTTTATGTTTACTTAACATGTCTGGTACTAAGTCCATCACACAGCCTAATTTAGTTCTTGTAGTGACACGCACACACACACACACACACACACACACACACACAAACACATCATTTTGTACAGTTAAACTCATGGGGACCCGAAAATACAACATTTCCAACCTTAACCTCAATGAAGTAACATTTATGCATAAACTTTACCTAGGTGTAATACCTAACCTTAACCCTAAACGTAACCAACAATGCCTGGACCTTAAAGAAACCCCAATTCGAAATCTAAAATGAATTGTACGTTTGACCCTAAACCTAAACCCTGAGCCAGAAATCGACTTTTTCCTCATGGGGACTGGCAAAAGGTCCCCATGAGTCCAATTTCTTCTGGTTTTACTATACTCATTGGGACATTTGGACTCATGAGTATAGTTAGACCTAAAACTCATAAACACACACAGACAGACGCCCATACACACACACACACACAGACGCATATGCTCTAACACACACACAATGTCACAGGCCCCCATGACAAAGATACTCTTTGTCAGACATTTTTCTCCATCCCACACTCCGTTTTCCAGCTTGGGGTCATTCATCAACTCAGTTAACTATTCCCTAGTTGCTGAGGATCACAGACATTTCTAATGTAGAAACTGTGCACATACAATTTAGTATGTCTACATGATGCCATTGTTCAGTGGTGTGCTTCAATACGCTGAGGAGTAACAGAGTCTCACAGGGCTAATTAGAAACTACAGTAGGACTTCTAGCTACCGAGTTCTGCTTACCACAGCCGTTGGTCTCCAGAGATGTTAATACAGAGCTGGAACTCATTGTTGGCTCTACAAGGCCATTCATACACTATTTTACGCACATCCATAAAATTTGGTACGTTTGTAATCTTTTTTATTGTTCTACTCAAGAATGAGGTGCGAATATGCTAAGCTCCTCAAAAAATCTGGGCCATTTTCAAAAGCATGGTTAGTTGTTTTTCTCGGTCACTGCTCTCATACTTCCAAGAAACAAGTGTTTAGAGATATGGTCAACACTTACCGACCACGATAATCCCTTACAGCATCAAGAATGCAGAGAGTGGCGGCTCTACTAAAGCCCATCAACCAAATGACTCCGTCTGCAGGACCGTCATCTCTCTCTCGTCTCTCATCTCTTTCTCCTGTCTTACTCTTTTGTCTCTCTCACTCTCCCTCTCTGCCATGTCTCGTCTGTTGGTTTGGCAGAGTACAGTCCCGGAAGATGATATCACCGGCAGTGACAAGCAGTACCCTCCCTGGTCACCATCTGGCCCGGAGCAGAGGGAGGGCACAGCAGTATCCTTCACGACCCAGGATCGTCCACGCGGCAGCGGGCACACGCAGGCCTTGCCACCCACCCATGCCTTCTGCTGCCAGGTACAGAAACAGTACACCCATCTGCTAGCAGTCACTGTGGGGTTCTCTCTAATGTCCATACCAGTAAGCAAACGTGCAGTGCCAGTCAAGAGTTTGGCAGACCTACACATTCAAGGGTGTCTTTAGTTTGATTATTTTACACATTGTAGAATAATAGCGAAGACATTAGAACGATGAAATAACACATATGGAATCATATAGCAACCGAAAAAGTGTTAAACAGATCAAAATACCTTTCATATTGTAGATTATTTTAAGTCTTTAACTTCTTCTTTGAAGACAGCTTTGCACTCTCCAGTAAACGTTTTTGTTTTACATGGCCTACAAATAGACAATAACAATTACTGTGGTCACATGATGGCTGAAATTTAAAGGCAGTGACACCTTGGTCTAAGACAACAACTTGGACAAAGATGTTCTTAATTAGGTCAAGCATTGTCCATAGTTTACCATACAATGCATTGTCCATAGTTTACCATACAATGCACTGTCCTTAGTTTACCATACAATGCACTGTCCTTAGTTTACCATACAATGCACTGTCCTTAGTTTACCATACAATGCACTGTCCTTAGTTTACCATACAATGCACTGTCCTTAATTTACCATACAATGCACTGTCCTTAATTTACCATGCAATGCACTGTCCTTAGTTTAGCATACAATGCACTGTCCTTAATTTACCATACAATGCACTGTCCTTAGTTTACCATACAATGCACTGTCCTTAATTTACCATACAATGCACTGTCCTTAGTTTACCATACAATGCACTGTCCATAGTTTACCATACAATGCACTGTCCTTAATTTACCATACAATGCACTGTCCTTAGTTTACCATACAATGCACTGTCCTTAGTTTACCATACAATGCACTGTCCTTAGTTTACCATACAATGCACTGTCCTTAGTTTACCATATGAATTCAGACCAAAATCAACATACACAAGCACATGAAAATACCATGAATGAGGTGAGTTATATTCTCAATAAAAGGAGATAAAAGAATATCCCACCCACAAACTATTCTTCAAGATATATCCAGGTTGGACTGCTGCAGCTTTAAACGTCTGTTGGCTGTTTTACTCCTTCGGCTTAGTAAATTAATTCCAAATCCATTTACCACATTTACTACTGCTTAAAAACCTAAGCCCTCCAGTTTTGTTCTGGTCTTCAGTGGATTTTTATAATTGAGTTCTACGTAATTACTGAAGAACTAATGCATCTTGAATGGCCTCTAAATCAATGGTAAAGATTTTTCTTTCCACCTATGCTAACGGTATACATTGCCCTTTGTACATTTTATTCCATTTTGAGGCAAAACAATGCAAATATCTTCACTGTTCCAAAACTTATGGAGGGCTCATGCTTTGGGTTTCAAGGAAATCCTGTCTTAATATTGGTTAGTCGGTTGTGTATGAGCCTGTCTACCATTGAGGATAACTGTTTGAAGGATTTCAGCCCAGAAAATTCTAGGCAGAGCAGAGTTTGCCCAAGCAAAGCAGATTCCTGCACAAACAGAGACAGCAGCTCCACCAGGAATGGCCTTCGTGTCTCATCGCACATCTTCTGGTGTCAAGTGTTGACCGTTGACAGACACCAACAGAGGCGGATAGTTGTGAGGTTATGGTTAACCCTCATTTTGCCAAGTAACACATTCTTAGTATTTCAAACAAAATCCTGTCAGGTGATTTAAGGGGGGGGGTGAATCAGCAGAGTTGTAATTTTGGGATAATTGGTTACGTCGTAGAGGCATGAGGTCAGTTTGGAAAAGAACATCAGGATAATACATGTACTCTAAAGAAACGGGCCATGGAATCTTTTATTCATTTTTGCCAACATATTTTGGTGATTTTTTTAATACTGCTTTCTACTGGCCATCTAACAGCATTTTCTGCAGCAACTGGTCTCCCATCCAGGGAGCAACCAGAACAAACCAACTGATCTCCAATCCAGGGAGCAACCAGAACAAACCATGCATAGCTTCAGGCCAGTCAGGACTGGAATGTGTGTTTCTATTTATTGAACTGCTATGCCCATTGAAATAAAGCCCAGTTGAATTTTCTTATTCTGCTATTGCTCAGTCGACCCAACATGACAGAAAATAACAATGACAATAACAACAGAAAATAACTCTAGTTAGTAGGTCCAGAACCTCTTTGCAGACCAACATTCTAATGTGTGTTCTGAAGCAGTGAATGTGTGTTCTGAAGCAGTGAATGTGTGTTCTGAAGCAGTGAATGTGTGTTCTTTAGCAGTGAATGTGTGTTCTGAAGCAGTGAATGTGTGTTCTTTAGCAGTGAATGTGTGTTCTGAAGCAGTGAATGTGTGTTCTGAAGCAGTGAATGTGTGTTCTGAAGCAGTGAATGTGTGTTCTGAAGCAGTGAATGTGTGTTCTGAAGCAGTGAATGTGTGTTCTGAAGGGATGACTACTAACCTGAAACAGGTGAGGAAACCCATATTTGGAAATAAACTGACAGAAAAGGCAAGGCAACCGTGAGCCAATCAGAACAAACCCTGCTTATTTTCAGAGGCTAGACAGCAGCTGAGAAACCAGAATAGAACCCTGCTAAGCTTCAGAGGAAATCCAGAAGTGAACCAGGCAGAACCAACCCTGTTTAGTCTCCAAGGTCAGGTAGCAGTGAGAAAGTAGACGTGGAGAAAATGTGTGTATCGCCGTACCTTCTGTTCAACTGTAAATGTGGTCTTTCCCTCCCAATCATCCAATCCTTCTCATCACCCCCTCCCAAGGCTGTGGAAAACCTGCGCTCCAATCTGGAGGTATGGCCCCAGGATGCCCGGGGGGACTACTGAGCTTGACCCCTTTTTATTCTCCATAATAAGGCCTACTCTGCTTACTGAAGAGCCAGCAGCTCGCTGGGAGAAAGACGCTTTTCTACCCAACATACAGGGTCACCCTCTGCTCTGAACACGAATGAATCAGGAGCTGATTTGCCCTGAGGAAGAGAATGTGACAACAGACAGCAAGAATATGTGCTATGTTATATGGCACACAATTTCCTATTTAGTCCACTCCATCTCCCCAATACCCACAGGAGTCTGGTCATAACTAGTCCACTGGAGAGAGAGGGAATAGGCTGCCATTTTGGACAAAAAGCAGGTCTTTACTTACACAGCATAACTCCTGGGGTACCCTGGAGTCCACCACACACCAAGAGAAAAACACAAAAGGCTACTTGCCACTGAGAAACCATCCATTTGAAGGAGAGATAACCTTGGCGTTTTGAAAGGAATTATCAAGATGTTTCAGAGAATTACATGCTTGGATGTGAAACCACTTATATATATTTGAGTTAATATCCATAATTGTTTTAATGATATGAATGATTCTACTGCGCCAGCACTCGCTTTCCCAAATCTGCCATTGTTTACTGTATCGGAGACGTTCAGTACTCATGAGTGTAGTAAGAGAAGTGTATACCCACACACACAAAATCGCCCCAACAAACACACACTTCAAAACAAAACCTGTTCCTTAATCTTCCTGTGCTCTCTCTTTGAACCGTATCTGCAGTTCCACCCACGCTGAGAACTGTTGAAAATGCCAAGGTTTGGGTGGGAGGTAGAGAGAGAGACAGAGAGAGAGAGAGAGAGAGAGAGAGAGAATGTGTGTACAAGTCCCTGCAAGGGTAGTTGAACAAGGTGCAGTCAAGGACTTTGCTGTACCGCTAGAGGAATTCTGCTTATCGAAGTGGGGATACATATATGTTTACCTTATTCTGTATAGTCTATCTTACCATTAGCCTCTTTAAAGTGTGAACTGCTGACTGTGCCATACTTGCTGCTGGCTGTTGATGGGTCAACTTGGTTTCAGGGGCAATTCATCATTGTTTTGAGAATCAGTGCCTGTGCTGGAGGGGAAGAGGTTTCACCTCTGCTTGGCAGTTATCAATTAAAACTAGTAGTTGAACCCAGTCTCTTCTTTCAGCGGCAGCCTGGTCACGTCAACTTTGTCACTAGAGTATCTTAGATCGGCACACTCCTCTTCATAGTTTTCACAGACACTCCACACTGTGGCTGAAAACCTTTTGTATCCCCTGCCCGTGTACCACCCATGTGACTTCCTGGTCTCTCGCAGTGATTGGAACTGTTGATCTGCTTTCAGCCAGGCTGAGTTTATGTCAACAGTCCTGCCCTCCAGCTGTTGACTTTTGGCCCTTATGGAGACATGGTTTACCCCAGAAAACACTGTTGCTCCTGCTGCTCTCTCTTCAACTGACAGTGTATTTTCCCATGGCCCGAGAGTGTCTGGTTATAGTGGTGGTGGCACAGGGCTTCTTATTCCACTGCAGTCGAGATTTTTGTTTCTTCCCTTTTGCTCACCTGCTATGCCTTCTTTTGAATTCCATGCTGTCATTATAACTTTTCCACTCAAGCTCAAAACTGTTGACATCTATTGTCCATTAGATTCATTTGGAAAGTCCCTCTAGATGTTTTACACCTTGATAAGATTCCTGACAATGGCACACCTCCCGACATCTGTCGATTCAATAAAAAAAATTCACCTTCTTTTCCACTCATTTCCTCTTTTGACTTTACATTTTAGGTCCCACCCACTCACGAGACAGGCAAGGCAATTTTCCTTGTCTTGACTAGATGTTTTTTTTTACTCAACTAACTGCAACACCCCTCCAGCTCTCCGTTGTCTCCTTTCCTTTTCCTCCGCCCTTAACCACTCAGCCTCTACCAATCTCTGCCCTTCTATCAATCCCTCTATCATCCCTCCCATCTACTAAATTCTTCTGTCTTTTTTGTTTCCTGACTGATCCCTCTTACACCCGACACCCCTCCCTCTCCCCATCCTTTGACTCTCGTTGTCCCATTTCCTCCCCTCCTGCTCTGTGGCTAAGTGACTCCCTGTGAGCTCGCAGAACAGGGCTGGAGGACAGATGACCTATTATGTTTTCACGTTGTCCTTGCTACATTCTCTTCCCGTTCATATGCTGCTAAAACCACTTTCTGTCACTTCGAATGTCAAGCTTCTTCCTCTAAACCCCAGGATACCATTTCCAACCTACTCCAGTCTCCTCAGAACTCCTCCATCTTCCATTGAAGAAGGTTAATGCACTTCATTCTCTCCCTATTGAGACCAGTGGTCTCCCACACACTGAGGCTATCGATGTCTCTCCCTAGATAACGTCCTAGTTAAGTCTGGACACCCTAAAGACCTACTTTCCAGGCCCTTCCACAGATTATCTCTCTCCAACTCCTCACTCCCATGATCATGATGGATTGGACTATAGGCTGCATCCTCTGACATCCAGACGGCCTGACTTTCCTTTTCCAATACACTTGAGTGCGCTGTTTCTGACCAGCCATGATCTCTCTCAGAATGATCTCCTCATCCCTGACCCACCATGATCTCTCTCAGAATGATCTCCTCATCTCTGACCAGCCATTATCTCTCAGAATGATCTCCTCATCCCTGACCAGTCATGATCTCTCTCAGAATGATCTCCTCATCCCTGACCAGCCATTATCTCTCTGACTGATCTCCTCATCCCTGACCAGCCATTATCTCTCTCAGAATGATCTCCTCATCCCTGACCAGCCATTATCTCTCTCA
>JACXGJ010009896.1:0-23168 GCA_016801105.1 Esox niger | reverse complement strand
TGTGTCTAGGCTGTCTCCTGGGTGTCCCCAGGGTGTGTCTAGGCTGTCTCCTGGGTGTCTCCTGGGTGTCTCCTGGCTGTCTCCTGGGTGTCTCTGGGTGTGTCTAGGCTGTCTCCTGGGTGTCTCCTGGGTGTCCCCAGGGTGTGTCTAGGCTGTCTCCTGGGTGTCTCCTGGCTGTCTCCTGGGTGTCTCTGGGTGGGGAGGCATTGTACTTTGCATGTCCTCAGCATGATGCTGTTTCTTCCCGTCATGGCTTTGGCCCCACGCACCATGACCGTACTTAACATGTCATGTGATCTAACCTTATCCGACCTCAGCCTGCATGGCCAAACGCCTTGGTCCGTCAAAAGCGTGTGAGAATGTCAGGTCTGACAGCCTATGACGGATTAAACCCAAACACTCTGTCCATCCCTCCCTGGTGCCAGATGTCCGCCGGGTCCTACTGCTACCTGGTTTTCTGCAGTGTGTGTCTAGGGGTGGCTGTCTACGTGTTCTGTGTCATCCCGGAGACCAAGAACAAGACGTTCGTGGAAATCAGCCAGATGTTTGCCTCCAAGGAGGCTGTGCCAGAGAGCCAGAGCCTGGGCCTCCCCGATCACCTTAAACTGAAGAAAATGAACGGATACGGAAGCCTGGACAACGGCTCCCTGGAGTTTGACAGCTCTTCCTCCGTCCCCTGATTGACGCTCTCTGAAAGCGTTTGGCTCTTTTCAGTGTCCAAACACGCTGAAATGGCTTTCTTTCCTTCGTCACGACCGTTGAAGTTTTATTGTTCTGACTGGGGCTTTGGGATTCCAGTGCTGATTTTCAGTTCAATATAATGAAATGGAAATCTTTGAGGTGCCATTTGTACATATTGCCTTGTTCTGTGCATTAATTGATTCGTTCAAAACATTCAGTAATACACACATGCCTTACTGGAACATAGATAAGGCATTATCTTCTGGTGCATTACTATTTCAAGTGTCTGTGTTATTTTACATACATTTTAAAGTCTGTGGCAGTATGTTTGTAGTGAATATCTGAACTGCCGTATTTGTATAGTTCTTAACAGGTTGTAGCTACATTTGTTTTATACACAGTATGGTTTTATAAATAGAGCAAAGTTTGTTTTATAATATATAACTGCATTTGAACTGTGTACACCCAGATATTTCATGAAACTGATAATATACAATGCATTATGACCTAAATAGTTAACACAATATTTGTGTCTGTGCAATTTATCAAAAAACTCAGGAGAGACATTCACTTTCTTTTCTCTAACACAGAACACAATATATGGGTTTTACTTTATATATATATTTTATTCATATTGACATAAATAAAAGTGACATGGGATTAAATTATGTGTATTTTCTATCTTAAAGAATAATACGTACAGCTGAAAATGGCACAAAACTGACATAGGTGATTAAAACATAAACAAGAAACCCCTTTCCCCAAAAAATCTCCCTCCAGCCAAACACCCTCTTATACAAAAAGTTCAACCAACCTCATAGGCCACCATTTGAAGGGAAGAGTTATTGGCCCCTAGACCGGTTGACAGGACCTATGTGAATCACAGCCGAGTCAGCAGGACACTTCAGTCAGGTGTCATGCAGCCATGGTCAACCAGCCCAGATCACTACAGACTCCCAGGTTTATGAGCAGTGTCGGTTGGGAACTTCCAGAACCTCAGAGACTGTTTGGGATGAATTTGGGAAGAATTACCATCAGTATTGATATTAGTGTTTTTCAACAGCAGGCTTAACTCCATTGGCAAGGCCTCTGGATGAATCCCCCCCCACCCCCCCCCGCCGCAGCTCCCTAGCCAGGCAGAACAAGACATAGGGGTGGGAGTCCCCCATTACCTGACTCAAGCTTGGCCTTGTAACATCTGGGCCTGTCTTTCATTAGCTAAGTGAATCCCCCCAGACGTTGGAGATATTTCACTGTGACACAAAACACTTGATGGAGTTTCTTTCTTCCCACAGGATGTTAAGTGTCAACTACCTATCTCCAATTAGCAGTTGAGGAACCTACTGTCATTCAGCCGGCATGGAAGACTCAACACTGACGCTCAGTGGCCAGAAATTGAATAGCTGTCATTGTTCTTTTGGGGTGGTGAACTAGACTGGGTTGGGGCCGTGATAGGGCTGTTAATATATTGCTTTAAATGACAAGCTGCATCAATGAGTTTGAATCCTGGTTCCAGCATTTTTACAGTGGCTTTACTGCCTAGCGTATGTGACAAGTGGATGATGTTGGTTTCCTTGCCTCATTGTGTTCTAGTGCCTCCTTGTGGTAGGTAGGGTCCCTGGTTGTGGGCCAGTGAATGCATTCTCCTCTATATGTGTAGATTCTGGTGAGCACTTCCTTAGTTGATGAAACCCTGTGATAACAAGCAAACCGGTTTGGTTTCCTGTGCATCCGAAGTATTGCCTCTTCTACTCGCCCGTCCCGGCTGTAAGTAGGTAAAGCCATGAGTGCATATTGGACACAAAATAAAAAAAACACCAGACAAAAAGCATAGGCATCACTTAAAAGGCACGTTCTCGGTCTTACTGCAGTAGCTCACTCGAACCCATGTTTGAATGGCTTGCATTAAAAAAAACACTGCATGACACGAACAAAACTCGATTAGAAGCAGTGTAATTAATAGCAGAAGTAAGGAGCCTTATTGCAGTGTGTGCCCCTGTGGGCGCGGAAGCCCGCCACTGACGGATGTATGTGTCGATGGGACTTCCTTGGCGCAGCGCTGTCACTGCAGCTGATGGCATTAACGCACAGGGGACGGTGTGACAAATGCCTGTGATCAGCGAACAAGGCTGATGACAAATGTTAGGGCCGCTTCACGGCCGGCCCCGCCATGGCGTAATAACAAAAGATGGATGGGTCTTCGACAGCGGTCTGTTAATGAGCTTTGGGCCGCCCTCGCTTCCTCCAATTAAGACTGAAGAAGAGACAGAGGGACGAAGGAGCGGAGCACAGGCCTTGGTGGAGAGAGGAGTCACGGAGGGAGGAGCCATGGGGAGAGGAGAGGCGGAGGGTAATGCCGTTCCTTCCGCCCGCTGTGAGCAGACATGTGGGGTTAGGATTTGGTGGAGAGAGACAGGAGTTAGAGAGAAGAGGTGAGAGATCGAGGTGGAAATGTGTAAAGAGGAGAGCTGGAGCTATATAGGAGAGCTGGAGAGAGGCTGAAGTGAGGGAGCTGGGGGTGAGACAGACGTGGATATATTTGAAGAGAACGAAGGGTGAGAGATAGGTACTGTTAGAGAAATAGGGGTGATAAAGATGTGGAAAGAGAGATGTGCGAGAGATAGAGGTGCAGGGAAACAAGGTTAAAAGAGGGAGGTGAAAATGTTGCAGGAAAGTCTGTTCTACGCACAGTTTTACAGTGCATGAAGTTGTAGAGTTATTGATACTGGAAACAAAACAATATCTGCTTACTTCCTTAGCTGATGTACTGCAAAGTTTCCTACAGTGCCTTTGTGGGTACTGGGACATTAAATATGTATTGCTTAGTTGGTCTCTATACTCCAAAAGGGTAAGATCAGGTAATTGTTGTAAGGTTAAAGTACATTCTAAGTTTTTAATGGAATCCTTGTTTGAGTTTAGTTCGCTGTTATACTTTCAAATGCAAGCTTTTTAGCATTTCAGTCCATAGGTGTATTTAAGAATTCCTTGTACAATTACAAGTTCAGCAAAAACACACTGATAATGTATTTTGAGGCTCAACAACGGCCAATATATATGTTTCGAACATGATGCGGGTAGAGAACTTCTATTTGTACCATTACCAATGTCACACAATCATTGTACAGATAGCATGTCATATTAAAACAATATCGTACTGCTTTTGTTGATATTCGCAATGCAATATAAATCATTTTGAATGATTTGAATATGATTTGCACACATTTTAGAAAAGGAACATGTGTAGAAGGTTCTAAAAAATATACGAAAGAATTGAAAGTTCCCAGGAGCACAGTGAAAAGGTTTGGAACCACCTAGACTCTTCATAGAGCTGGCCACCCAGCAAAACTAAGGCACGATGGATCCCTGTCCCAAATAAAAGACAAATGTTAGTGTAGATTGATGGCAAGATATTTTTTTTCAATTGTACATTCAGTTTATTACGCTGCAAAATATGAAGTGATGGGGTCTGAATACTTTTCAAAGGCAATTATGGCACCAACGTGACTTGAATCAGCGCTACACCAACGCCCAAACAAAAAATTTTGGTAGCAGTTTCAGTTCAGTTTGGTACCTGTAAAGTTTTGGCTCCTTTGTTAAGATTAATATTTTCCAGTAGTCTCCAGGCATTCTTAAGTTTTCTAATCTTGTCATTCTGTTTTCGAGCCAAGTAGTGTTTTCCACTTTCGGTGTAATCTCTGTAGTTTTGCCGGTGAAGTCTTCTGCAGATGGTAGTCAGTGACACATCCTACCTCCTGTAGTGTTCCTGATCTATCATACAGTTTTTTCATTATGGAAAGTATTTTTCATCCACTGTAAAGGTCTTGGCGCACCAGACCATTTGCAATCACAGCAGATTCCAAAGTCAAATTTAAAGCCTACAACTAAGACTGAACTTTGACAGTTCCGTTATGCTGCCAAAAATAACTGTAACTCAGTGAGGAAAAGTAAAAAAATGATTGTGCTGATGACAGTACTGTACACTGCTGCTCCATGTCCTTCTCAGACATTTGCACACATTTTAAGTCTGATTTACAATATCTGCAAAATTCCCTCATAGAGCTTAAGCTGGTGCTAAATGCAAGTTAAACAATATATATACAGCTCTGGAAGAACCCTAACTCATATTTTTATTTCCTTTCCAAAAAAGTTGAAAAATAACATTTTGAGTGAGGAACAAAAGGGTTAAATGAAGAGACCACTGCAAATTGAACACTTCTGTCACTCACTCAAAACTTTCCTTTTAAATTTTTGGGGAAAAGAAAGAAAAAGGTGCAGTAGTCTCTTAATTTTTTCCAGAGCTGTATATATCATTTTCTCAAAGTCACTAAATGATCATTTAGATAATTTCAACATTATCTCCCTTGACCGTTCTGTTGTGCAACGTTCTCCCGCATTAAACCTTTGATAAACATTTCACTTTTAAAACACAAACTATTGCATAGTTGGTGAAGAAACTAAGGGTTACAAATTGTTTATTTTATAGAAACAAAGTGTCAAACATTGGCTAGTCTTTGTATATAAGGCTTTAAATAAAAACTTCCAATTTACCTAAACACCTAAATAAATCAGAAAATCAGCAGTTATCAGCACACTCAGCACACTTTTGTGTCATTAGGGTCATTCAAATGCCCGCTAAGTGACCTTTTTGTTGATCAATGCGAATTTTCTTGGTAATCGTTTTAATTTTTTTTTTTTTATCATTTGTTTCTTCATAGTTTTATTTGCTGTAACTCAAGGCTCAGCTGTAAAAGACAACTAGGTCTCAATCAGACTCGCTGTTTGTAATAAATATTGGTTAATGTGATTACGATACAACATACCTGATTAACCAGAAACACTTGATAACAGCCCACTGTCCCAAAATATTTGGTGCCCTGAAATAGGAGGACATCATATTAAAACATTTCATAATTTTTTTATTCAATTTTATAATGTATAAAGCCCAAAAAAACGTTACAATTTCCCAGTACTTATGGAACATGCTGTATATGTACAGCTCTGGAAAAAATTAAGAGACCACTTTTTCTTTCCTTTCCAAAAACATTGAAAAGGAAGGTTTTAATTGAGGAACAGAAGTTAAAATAAAGAGAACACTGCAAATTGAACACTTCTGTTTCTCACTCAAAACTTTCCGTTTCAACTTTTTTGGAAAGGAAAGAAAATTGCAGTGGTCTCTTAATTATTTTCCTGAGCTGTATTTTTCAGTCATGACCACGACACAGAAAATATTAAAACTAATGTTTGCCCAACAAAATCCATGCTATACCATTTAGTCTTGCTCACAAGATTATTATATAATTCATACTTTTCTCCCTTTTTCATCACTATCTGCTCAGCACATCCACAATATAACCATCCCATTAACTCCAACGCCATTCATGTTATCGATCCAGTGTCCATTCACTCTTTCATTAGCTCCGCCAACAACACCAACCTTGGACAACCTGTGCCCCCTTCTCTGTAGCGATGGTGTAGGAACTCAGGGGTTAGGGGTCAAGAAATTGAACTCAACACATAAGCAGTTGGCCTGGCCTGTCTGTCTCTTTGTGGCTTTCTGTCTGTCTACAGCTTTCCATGTGTCTCTCTCTCTTTCCCTCCTCTCATTGTGTCAGAACTGTGATTCTTCCATTTGTAAACATGGTGGCAGGTAACTGCGGAATCTTGCACTTCTGTGCTACCGGGTGTTACAACCTGGGACTCTCCTGTTTACCACGGCCTTGTGACACACACGGACACACACTCTCGTAGGAACCACACACACACTCCTACAACACACACACTAGGGTTGGGAATCAGAGACGTATTCTCCGGGGCCACGGCGAGCTGGTTTTAAGTGTTAATCATCCAGCCCTGCCCAAGGGCCACAGACTGCACTGCTGATGCTAATGCGGGCCCCAATAAGCATCCCTGGCTGGTTTCAGGGTTTTAGGGAGCAGAACTGGTTTCTCTTGGTGCTCTTGCATGTTGACATGTTTATTCCCGGAGATCATTAAAGCCCTAAGATGTTGATTGGCTCCTTTCGGTTTTTAATGTGCATTTGTCAAGGCGCTTCCACCTGTTGGCTTTGATGTTAGTGAGCTGGTTTCATTTCTGTTTGGTCTGCCTCAGCTCTGTCTCACTGGTTATTAGATTAGATTCAGATGTATAGTCATTGAACAGTACAAGTACAACGAAATGCAGGTGAGGGATGTGAATGTGGAGGAACCATGCGTTTTTCCTGGAATTAAGCTGTAAGTGTTAAGTCTGCTACACTAAAGTATTTATTGTGAAGGTAGCAGTATTAATGTTCAAATGAAGTGCTTTCAGCTATTCTAATGGACCTGTACCAGTGTTCCCACAGTCAGCCAGTCGTCCTGCCTCAGACACTCTGTGCCCAGCCAGACACTAGAGGGCACCACAGACACAGTCATGTAAACAGTCTACTGGAGGACCCTGGGAGTCACAGGGCCAAAGGTCAGCTATGACAGTGCCTGGACCTTTTGGAGAAACTCAGCTTGAATGTGATACTTCGGTCAGTACCACACCCCTCATCCTTGAATGAACAAACGACTTTATTGACTGAGTTTCCAGTCAATAATGAGATACCCTTGATGTATTAAAGACTTGTCAGTATGCACAGAATGTAGGCCCTCCATCGACCTCTCCCTGTTGTTCCTGCTTCACTTGGTGTGATCACAGCATTATTAGTCTGTGAGGTCATGACAGACCAGGCCAGCTCTCCGCCATTCACTCACCTCTTACTTTGTTCATTTACAAGGGCAAAAAAACAATGCGCCAATACACAGCCGGCTGCAATACGCAAGGTGCCCGTGTCTGTGGCTCGTCTTGTCTTTTCTTCCACTCAATAGGGAGTTTACCTTGAAACCTATTTGAAGTCATTGTGCCTCCATTTCTCTTTGTGTACTGGACCTAATCTCAACGAGTGGTGACGGTTCACAACTACCTGTAATGGCGGAGTCCCCCAGTCAAAGGGATATGGGTGTCTGCTCCTATAAATGACAATACACGCCGTTTCCCAGTTTGCATTGTGACCGTGGAATCCCGCAGTGGGAGAGGGCTTCTGGGAAGGCTCTTTACGGCTCTAAAGAGAGACACACACAAAAGAGGCTGCAGTCGAGCCGGGTTAACCCGTGACTGGAGCAGGACGTAAAGTGTGGTCAGAGGTTTGACTGTCCCGGGTTAACCGTGTTAGCGTGAAACTTGAACCTGTCATTTTGAAGCGTGGTAAGACTTTTGACCGTGCATAGTTAATTGAACAAGGGTGTGGGGGCGTTGAGTGTGGTTCACCAGGTGTTATTAGGGTTTTGTTAGTTGTGCTGTGGGTCAGTGTTGTGACCATACAGAGTTAACCCATGGTGGAGGAGGTGTGCTCATTGCTTTTATGGTCAAGTTGCGGTAAACAGCTTGCTATTGAAAGTCTGTATGGTACTGTCTTTTGTTGTTCCTGAGCAGTCCAAATTAATCTACTGTCTTTCCACATCATATGTTGCAGAATACACTACATCAGACTCTAGATGTAGCATGGGCAAACTTCACGCAAGTAATAATGTTTAGTGCACAGATTTTAATGTTTGTCTTAATAGAAGAAAGCTTATTTTCTGTCTTTCAATAAACAAATCTGGTGCTCACCACCTCAAAAAAAGAGTTGACTGTGTGACAGGAACTATATGAGAGCTGAAAGACTCTGAAGAGGAGGATTTAGTTATCTTCCCTCCACGATGAGTATTGTCCTCCAACTCTCCATCCTAACCAATGTTTTTCACTCCCGGACAGCCAAAGACATCTCATCACAATTTGTCCAAATCACCCCGTAGGACAACCTGTTGTTTTCTGTGGCTTGAAAACAACCCAAACTATGGTAATTACAGCTGTGCGACAGTGACTATCACACAGTCATAATATGGTATTGGTTTCAGAGCCTTGGCAGGAGGCACAAGGATGAATGAAGGGAAGAGGAGAGAGACAGCGCAGCTAACCCCACAGTGAACACACCCACAGAGCCTGCTGTTGCTCATCGGGCCCGAGAAAAACAGAGCTTCACCTCAACACGTGCGCGAACGGCACGCGCACACAGGCGACACGCGACACATAAAATTCCGAAATCCTACGCAGACATTAATGTAACAACAGATGGACGTTTGCCCACTGATATGTCTTCCAGCATTCTGAGGATCCTACCATTCAAGGGCTCCATCAGTCAGTTATGTCGGGTGAAATCACGACACAGTGTCACACTGGGCTGTGTTTCTTTCAGGCCATTTCCCTTAGGGCCCCTCAGTCTCCCTCTGAGTGATGCCTGTGTTTGTGTGTGTGTGTGTGTGTCTGTGTGTGGACAGTGACGGAGTTGCGGACTGTCTTTGTGTGTGGACAGGACAGTGTGTGAGTGGTTCCTGTCGTGGCCTGGTTAGAAGCAGCCTCAGAGCAGGGCTTTGCTCCCAACAGGGGGCTTTTCAGTCCTCTATTTATGAGCTCTACTTTACATATTCATTCTGCTACTGTTAAACAAAGGCCACAGGTCGCCTTCTCTGAAAGCCCCCCCTCGAAAAAAAAGCCACAAAGAATGTATTGGGACAGGGTTGTTTGTGGATGTGTGCATCCTTAACCCTTGCTCTGACAACAAGAGGATGATGCCTCATCTATCAGACTACAGCTTGTCTCTTCTAAAATGTCTAACAAGACCAAACCATTGTGACGGTGGATCCATGGTTCGTTCCCTCCTAACCGACCCAAGTCGCGCTGGGAGAGAGACAGCTGGGCAGATAGCAGGGCAGTGGTTGTCACGGTGAAGGTGTTTGATTGACGGATCGGGGGGTTGATTGATAAGGACTCCCCTGCTATTCCAGCGACAGCTCCTGTCAGAGAGACAGCATGTCCCACATCAAATGTATCAACTGGTCCTCTCAACATCCCGCCCACTTTACTGCCAACCCCCAAGCCTACTCTATCACGGAGCCATCTAGAGTCACACCGCACGGACAGGTTCCTGAAGAGTTGGACAGAGATAGAGAATAGTTTTCTCCAAAATAACTTTACTGTTACTGTGGAGACATTTAAGTAAACCTTGTCAAGTGTTTTACGTTGACAGAAAGTCATTGTACCTTATGGATGTAAATGACATCTATTTCTCAGTAGTACACGTTGTCCTTAAAAAACAGCCAAGTAACAGTTTAGAGTAGTGCCTTTTTATTGTCCAATATGACCCTATTGACACGAAGCGTTGGATTTCATGTGAGGTCGCAGCGGGGCAAGTGTCCGACAAAGCTCCTCATTGACCCTGGTGGCTATTTCAGGTCTCTGATAACGGGAAGGAGCTCCAGGTTTTTGGAGAACGAGGTCGGGGGGACAGTATGTCGGGTGGCTCGTAATTTCCCCAAAACCACTGGAAAACCGTTTTCCTTGGCAACTTTTGCCAACTCACTGGCACACAGTGGCGTTAGCGACTGAAATAGTTGAGTGTCAGTGGAGTTGATTGGAGGCTGTGTTGGAAAGACGGGTGTACCGTACAGGCCTGTGTGGGGGGAGACTGGCTCTGCGTGCGTGTCTCTCGCTGGACAGTTAGGGTCTTGGTCTTCGGGTCCAGGGGTTATCAGGGTCCCAGATATGAGGGTCCCTCTGTCAGCACCAAGGGGTGACGGCCACACCGACAGACCCGGCGGGGAGCCCAGAGATAACACACCTGATTGACGCCTGAGAGGAGAAAACAGAGGACGCTGCCGGTGGAATGTGCGCTCTGTCGTGTCTCTTCCACCCTCCTAACCCAGCCCCCCCCCCCACCCCCCCCCCAGCCGCAAAACATTCCACAACGGTCCACTACAGCTCTAAACACGGGCTGTTCGCCTAATAAGTATATGCAACAAAGACAGAGAGAAATTCGACTCCTTATTCACAATATTAAGGAGTCCTTTTGCTAATTCCCCGTGTTGCGGAGATAGGTTGAAACACAACCTCATTAGGTTGTTGTAGTTTTCAAAAAAGAAAAGGTTGCCCCCTCCCCACAAAAAAACACATGATTACCCCCTAATTGCGATGAAACGATGACATGACAGCTCATAGTAAATGATGTGGTAGGAGTACTACATCCTGGGGTGTTAGTGCTATATCCTGTCAGCAGGATTCCAGCCTTATGGACTCCGAGAATAAGCAATCAGCAATACAACTATGAAACTATTGATTTGTCTCATCCCCATTTTGGAGAATGTATATGGTTTTGGCGTGTTGGAGAAATAGACTCATAAGAAGATAAGGGATGTTACATGAAATGGACTGACTTTTTGGGGAGAATGAACATATTAGCAAAATGATGCACGTTTGCATGTATTAGATCAAACATGAATTGCCATTTTGAATTAATCAATCATTATGAATGTTACACCCTTTCAAATTTAGATGATTTCTATATTTTTCTTAAATGAGGCAATAGAATACATACGTGATACTTTTATTTGAATAATATTCAAAGACGTTTGATCAACGTTTGATCAGACGTTTGATCAACGTTTGATCATCTCATCTTTATATAAAAAATAGTACTGCTACGTGTGACAATTAGATTTCGGCATATATATTTTAAAATAACTTTTACTGAAGTACATAATTTTCAGGAAATGAACAACTACTTCAGTAAATTTCTAAATACCTCCCAAAACCACCATAATTGTGATGAATCCACAAGAATCTGGAGCTAAGATATGGTACTGTACTATCCATCATGTCCACAGCCATTATGGATGTCACGTATATCATATGGAACACAAAAAAAGGATTCTGACCAACTAAATCATGGAAAACCTTCACGAAACAAGGGTTTAAAGACCTATTGTATGATTTTATGATGATCCCATATGAGAAGTTATGCATAAATATGATGGATGTTACATTGCTCTTGACAAGACTTGCAACCAAATCATAAAACATTTAGATTTGGTCTGTAATGCTTCCTTAACATCTCATCATCATGACAAATAAGCCAGCCCAACCCTAAGCCATGTGTTGACCTTTGCTTGGAGTTGCCAAAAGCAAGGGTGTTTTTCATGGTTAGGATCAGTCCTGGATTCAAGTTTCCTGGGAAATTACATACATGACATAAATGTGAGGACCGTTTTCAGGTTCTGAGTGAACCCGGACGCCCCTGGATGCAACAGAATCGTAAACCCAGTGGTGTGTGTGTGTGTTCTAGTTTTCAAGTGACCTACAAGGTTTAATGATATGGCTAGAGTTTTGTACCTGACCCACAACCCAACCACTTTTGAGACCCTGAACCCCACTGACCCATCTCCCCCTTAACCCCTCCTCCCACCTCACAGGGTCGAACTAGCCTGCACAGGTCGGAGGTCAGACCCTGGGGGCATATAGGCGTGCGGCCTGCCGGGTGGCATCTGTGATTATTTCCCCAGGTTGTATATGGAAGGTAACAGAACGTTGCCCGGACGACGTGACACAACCTGGCTTTTACAGTGGCAGGGACACTGGAAGGAATAGTTAATGGAGGGAGAAGGGCCTGACTGTATGCTTCCGGGGGGGGGGGGCAGCCCAGGCCCCCGTAAAGCTCAGTTCGCGGTAACACAGAAGCAGTCTGCATGGGGAGCTCTCAGGCAGCCGTTATGTCGCCGCTACTGAGGCCCAATGTATGCCTTATGGCTGCTCAGTGCAGGTTCATGGAGAGGGTGACTTTGTTGGCTACAGGCTGTGTGGTTCAGAGTGCCTGAGTCCCGGCGGCCCTAACCTGGAGTCATGCAGCGCATGGTAAAGACATCAGGCCCTTCGCTTTGAAGGGGACCAGTGAAACACAACAGCCTCTCAACACGCTGCGTCTCTCTTTTCAACTAACCCTTTCCCTCCAAATTCCTGCAAGACCCTGCTCCCCTCTGCTTTTTCAATTTGTTCCCTCGCTCGCTGCGCCGCTCGTTCGCAGGTTCCTCTTTCCCTCCCTTTTTCCCTTTTACTGTGCTCTCAGTCACTCAGTCACTACTCAGACTTGCTTATTGTCCTCCCTCCCTCACACTCCTCCTTTGCTTCTCTGGTTGTTTCCATGAGTGCACAGGCAGGTCATAAGGTACCAAATCCTCAGAGGTCTCTTGAAAGTGGATATGGTGCTAGCGTTCTGTCGGGGCCGTTGACCATCCCAAACCCTTGGTATCGACGTGTCCTGCACTCGTCATACCGTAAAGCATAGGTAGAGAGCAGGCAAGTCGTCGACCATTTAGAGCCCAACGGTCGACCGGTCTCAAGTCAGTTACGGTCTTTGTTTTCAAAAAATGTGTACCAATTGGCGACCATTTCATTCCATTAGTTGTACATCAAAGACTGTCCACATGGTCTTTAGTGGGTGACATTGGGGTCCCCCTGTGACATTTGGGGATCCTGCCATAGAGGAATGCAGCGTATCCAGGGTCTGTCAGATAAGACACACATGCTACTCCACTCAGCTCCCCGCCGCCCATATGGTGCTGTCCCAGGAATGTGAACACCGGCGCTGACCTCAGACCAGTTAGGGAAACTCTCTAATGTCATTGGCATTGGGATCCTCCCTGCGTACTGTTAATTCGTCTCTGACGTACTGTCTCTAACCATCCGGGGGGAAGGTGGGATACAGCATGTTATCAGTGGAGCTGCTATGGATTTTTGTAATTCAGTTTAGTTATTCATCGTGGTTTGCTTCCTGAATAGAATCGAGCTTCATCTCTGCACTGTCTTCATGGGTTTGCCTAAATTCAATAGCGAGAGAAAAGGGCATCTTTAATAACAGGGAACTGAAGTCGAATCAGGTATTGCCAGACAACAGACGAAATGAGAAGCGACGAGAGGGTTAGGAGGAATGGGGAAGAGAGGATATGATATTGGGTGGGGTGGCCGGACTGGTTAGGAGTTGGCTGACACAACAGAAGAGAGTCCAAGTCCCTTAAGAACGTGGCATCCCCTCTCCTCCCTTCCTCCTTTCTTTCATCCAACATTCAGGCTTCTCCCTTTCCTCCAGTGTTGGTTTGACCTGGCTGTGTTTGTGTAGACCACATTACTCCACAGACAGCCTGAAGACAGGGAAGAGGGACACAGGAGGGAAAGGGAGCCAGTGCGTCGTGTTCACGTTTGTTGTTTTGTTTAACTGTTAACAAGGATACTTTGGGGATTTTTATGAAACAGCCGGATATCCCAACCATTTCAGAGACAGGTGCATGGAGAGAGGGAGAGAGAACAGAAGCTATATGACCTCATTTTCAATTCAGTATCTGAGAGGCCTCTTTATCTAAATAATCAGCAGATAAACTGAGACTACACACACTCCAGTTGAAAGGGGGTTGAATAAGGACCAGTTTGTCTAGTGGGTGTTCTCTCTCTACTGAACGCTTTGTCTGACTTAATTTCATTTGACATACATTATCCCCCAACAGTGCGTACAGGGTTTGCATGAAGTGTTATGTGTCATTATAAAATATTGGTATGAAATTGAATTAAATATCAGAGGATATCTTCATTCTGTCTTTGGAGCTAGATTCATTTATGCGAAATCCAGCAGCTATAACTGGTAGCCTTCTGTCACAATGCCATATGTTGGTTATATATCATATATATATATATATATATATATATATATATATATATATATATATATATATATATATATATATATATTTATATATATATATATCGGGTCATATATCATATGCAACTTTGAGACTACTGAAGTATTGTTACATTTTTGCACCATGTTGTGTGTCTGTGTGTGCACATGCATGCTAGCATGGACATATCTTGGCAGAGCGAGACATGATCAACCTTTTGTGTTAACTTACCAAAAACACGTCACAGAGCCACCCCTGGACAGTCATACATTGATATATCACATCCCCAGCCGGGCTGCAACAAGGCCAGTCTGAATGGGCCACATCAGACGCAGATGTTAACCACTGGAATACTTCTCTCCCCACCTCAAACTATAAGCCCATCAGGCCTCTGCTTCTCCAGGCCTTAAAGCTTAAACCCACGCAGGTCTGTGCAACGTAATTTGCCGACTGGTGGGAACAATTTCCCACGCTTTTTTCCGTTCCACATAAAGGCGAGACTTTCTTGTCGCGTCTACCTCACTCCTCTCTCTGCTTCCTATGGCATATTATTTCTTTAATGTCCCGTCTCTTGCCCGGGGAATGAGCTAGGTGTGCGTGTGTGTCCATGCGTGCGTGTCTATGTGTGTGCGTGCGGGTCCATGCATGCGTGTCTATGTGTGTGCGTGTGTGTCCCTGCATGCGTGTCTATGTGTGTGCGTGTGTGTCCGTGCATTCGTGTCTATGTGTGGGCGTGTGTGTCCGTGCATGCGTGTCTATGTGTGTGCGTGTGCATGTGTGTGTGTGTCCGTGCATGCGTGTCTATGTGTGTGCGTGTGTGTCCGTGCATGCGTGTCTATGTGTGTGCGTGTGTCAGCCAAGTCTGGTCCTTGCTGCAGGGCTCAGACATTCACTCACTCAAACCCTTTAATTCTGAACAGCGGCAGGTTGCCAGGTATTTTACTGCCTCACAGCTGTCTGTGTGTCGCGCTCTGAGCAGTGCGGACGTCGTGAGCGGAGGAAAGATGTGAAAAGCAGCACGAAGACTAAGAGGGACCAGTGCAGACGCACTGGGAACATGGCAATGCTTGGAAGGCCTCCAAATCCATCACTCTCACATCCCGCCACCAAAATGCAGACCTGACTGCGTGAAACATGCTAGAACGCTAAACATAATTTTGAGACATGAAGTGGAACAGAATGCTCATGTTGCACAACATGCTGAAGTTGTGCCAAACATGCTAGACTCCGATGATACGTGTGAAACAAATGGAGGACTACATTTTTATTGCATAAAATGTGCCACAACGCAATGGGACAAGAGTGCTAGGGATGATAAGTACATGAGCTGAGTACTACATGTACAGCAGAACTACTAGGGGGCAGAAATATTGATGGGATTCTCCCGGAGTGTGACCGTGCATTGCTTGGGTCAGTTGGAGTATGGTGAGGGTTACACAGTGTCAGAGTGTAGTCTGTAATTGAGTTGGTTTGTAAGTCTGTGTGTGAAATTTGAAGTGTGTGTGAGTTGCGTGTAATCAGGGTTCAGAGGTCACCCCGGTCTGGTCCCTCCTACTGTACAGCTATAGCTCCACCTTAGCGCCATAAATACTTTACCCTTTCAAAGAACATGGCTCCCACAAAGACTGAGAAAACAACGCCAACAACAATGAGTGGAATAGACCTTGCATCATAGAAATGGTCCAGCATACAGTTTTGCAAGCTGAGACTTAGCAGCTCAGTTATTATTATGGTCTGTTGGCCTGTTTCATACTCATATACTCACATACATTTCTACCGGCATGACGACAGAGACTACTGAAAGAAAGGGCAGGATCCGCTCCCCATTCTATATGCTAAAACCATGGTGTTGCTGGAGTTCATATGGAATAGGTATTACTAGCATGTGTTCAATGAAAACACATATATCTGGGTGAACCCAACGGGGCTATGAAAGCACCTCTGGCTTTGAGAATGGGAATGGAGCTGCTGTCGGGGGCTCTCATAATAAGTAGATGCCAGGGAGGGACCTCTCCTTCTTTCTCCTCTCTCTCCAGATGGATAAACAGTTGAAAAGCACACCTAATGAGCAGGATGCCTGAGAACGTCACTGGGGCTGGATGACTGCGGGTTTTAAGTAAGTAGTAGCAAGTAGTTGGATACTGTTTAACAAAATGTTATTACTTGGACTCACTGTCCCATTTATTACTTAGCTTAGCTAGTACAGTTCCACTGTTTTAGATATTTTATGTGGCACATCAATGGGTATGTTGGAGAGATGGTTTCAGTGGAAGGGAGGTTCATGGGCGGGAGATTGGAGAGTTAAAGCTGGATAGAGTTAAGTGGCCCACGCTTATTGAGATCAGTCTACTGAAAATGTGACACATGTTACCTTGGAAGGTGGTGTCTCAAGCAATCGACCTCGACAGGTTTACACACCCAAACAATACTGTGTGTCTTGAGTGTTGTCCTACATATCTCAGAAAACGATGCGTGATGTAAACAAGCTCATAGAGTTAGTAAAGGGCGGTTGGACAGATAGAGTCGGAATTATCGGCGGGGAGGTTCGTGAGACAGTGCTGGAATTAGTGGAGGGAGGTTGGAGAGATTGAGTTAGTGGAGTGGTTAAAAAGGAATATAGAAGTAGTGGGCGAGTGACTGAAGGGGGTTTTTGGTTAGAGAGAGTAAAGTGGGAGAGGGAGATGGGTGGTGGGGGAGGGGTGGTGGTGAGGGACCCCCACAGGGCTGCTGATGGATGTGGGGCTCCCAGGGTTAAGGGGAGGGCAGGCAGGCCTTGTGCCGGGCCATAGAGTGGCAGCTACCTGCCGCTCCTCTCACGAACGTACACACACATTCACTCTCACACACACACAAACAGACTGAGAAACAAGTAGACAATGCTAATGGGAGGGTGGGAAGAAAACATAAGTACAAACTAACTAGCAACGAGAGAAGCCCGACAGATAAAGCAATATGCTAAACTACTCACAGATTAAGTTCAGCGTGATGAAGTTCTCATCAAATGAGAGCTAGTCAGGTACACAGCTAGTAAGCCCTTATTATCACCTCTGTATACTCTTGCTGAGCATTGTTTAGTGGGAATATATTCTGATTTCATTAAATAATTAGCCATTTTTATGTAGCAGAAAAGTAGACCCACATAGTGACCTCTGGTGGTTCTGATGAGTAATAGCTGGCATAGTGACAAGGACAATTTACAGTGATTTGTCAATGACAGACTATTGTGTGCCCTCCATAAACATTAAAAATATTTTAAGCACTCACTTGCATGAGACGAGT
Source organism: Esox niger (assembly GCA_016801105.1). Classification (NCBI taxonomy): domain Eukaryota; kingdom Metazoa; phylum Chordata; class Actinopteri; order Esociformes; family Esocidae; genus Esox; species Esox niger. The sequence goes on along the minus strand of JACXGJ010009896.1, from coordinate 5,652 downwards.
CATGTGATTGAATGTAGGATATGTTTTAGCCTGTACTACCTTTATACATTTGTTGGTCTTTATTTGGTTGACAAATAACTACTCGATCAGATAGCCTCCACTACACAACATATCAATAGGCACCAGGCTTCTATGTAATCCTATAGCCTTGTTTTAATATGGGCTTTTACTGTTGGCTATACAAACTATATACAACAAAGATGTGTAGGCACATATTCATTTAAGCGCTAAATGAATACATTGTTTTATTATTTAGATAGCTTTAGAAAGAAACTCATTGTGGTTATTCTGACCATCGCATGGCTGAAACCAACGTCAGGACATGACCAGCTGAAACGCATGTGTGTGTGCGGGACCACATAATTTAATTAATGGGAGGTCATTAATAAACCAGTGGGTCTTTCTGGTGAAGGACATATTCAAAGTGTATAGGTGGGGTCTGCATTCAAGAGGTTTCGCTTAACCCAGAGATTTTAAGAGATTAATTAGAAGTATTGCCCACTTCTCATTTGCCCATTCACGTACTCGAGGCGAGAATGGTCTCTTGCACAACCTATTTATCATAATTGTTTCAGATTTCTCTCATAATTACGCCTAAGTAAAATTTCGTTTAAGACGTCTATTGCATTCGGTCCAGTGGGATTGAATAATCAATTGGAGAGGTTATTCGATGTTCTAGCATATGATTTTAGTTTTGAGATACGTGACTTTAGTTCATATGTTTGCAAATATATGTAATCTGGTGTTGATGATCTATACTCGTTTGTTACATAAAAAGCCCTAAAATCCAAGAGCCCATTATGGGAAGAATTGGGTGAGAAGCAGTGGTTTAAGTCGACTGCAAGAGATGAATGCTTCTCCCTTTTTCAAATGGAGGGTGTGTTTTAAAAACGTTAATCGCCTGTAATCCTGTTAATATGTCTCACACTCTTCTCCTGTAATACACAAGACGCAGCTCAAAAGTCTGCACAGCTCTGTGACACGTCCCGGTTTCATCCTAAAAACGAATAACAGGTAAAATTGCTATAGTAGTATTACAATATGCCGTGGTCTTTTAATTAATGTAATTTTTTTATTGTCCTTTGTCACCTTTTTAACATACTTTATATGATAAACTTCCCAGAACGTTCTATTTTTATATCATTAATTAGTTCGGCTCTGAAACGACATTGAGGGCTTAGTATAGAAGACTCCTCCTGCTTCTCCGCAAGTGTTGACTTTTCCTCAGGTGAAGATATATTTTAAATGCAGGGGGAGGGGGTCGCTTTTGTTCTGCAGAAAAAGTGGGCTTGTTCCTCGTAGATCGCCCTTCCATTTTAACCAGGGGTGTGAGTGCGAACAAGGGGTTGACATTGGAGCCTGCGATGGGAGTAGAGGGTAGACGGGAGAGTAGCCAGTCCTGCACTACGGATCAGTGAGGCAACATCACCGCTCTGAACGCACGGGACGCGCACTGTGTCCACCACGGAGAAGCCAGATATAATTTGTCTACAACAGGATAAGCTTGAATTTAGCGACTGAGGATTCTCTGAAGGAATTATAAAGAGACAAATACTGCAGCTAATGAACTGACATCGTCGTAGGCATTGGATGACTTTGTTTACCTTTGCATTTGTTATCTTTATTATTAGGAAACTCGACTGCGCATTTGCCAAAACTTAAATGCACCTATCTTAAGTGCTCTTAAACGTTGCTTCTCGAGTGGGTCGTCTGACAGACAGACACTTGTCAATAATCATTCATCATTGTTATCAAGTATCACTGTCACAGTTTCACCTTTTACTGTCAAGGTTGTTGATCAGTCGTGAGCGTCACCCTCGCCAAAATAGGCTATGGACTTTTATTTGACTTGAGAAATGTAGCATATTTTTTTCCTTCTAATAGTAGCCACGTCCCCTACTATCATTCATCGTTTTGGATTTTAATGAAGTCTTTGAAGAAAGAGGACTTTATCAGTTGGGACCGAAACCAGTGTTTCACACAGCTTATCTTTACCAAATAACCCCGACTTTCGAACACTGCAAGACCGGTGATTCTGCATATCCTAGGAACAATCTACATTATCAAAATGCGACGTCTCCCATCCCGATTGAGTTATCTGTGAGTATTTCCTGTGACTTAGTTCTTCTGTAGGCTTGTGTTCCATTAATGTGCCCTTAATGTAAACTAACTCTATATTACTGTATTTTCAGGTTCCTTCACTTCTTTGCATTCTGCTACTATGCTCAGGTATGTCTATGATTTTGTATGCTTGAACTACATTCAAACGATGTATTTTTACAAGGATATACTAGGCTGTGTAAAATAATATAGGATTCTGTCTTATGAGTTTAATTTTAATTATTTATGAATTTCAAATAATTTACAAACCGTTCAGTTTATCAGTGGATTTACAAATAATGAATAGAACTGTAGGCCCAAATATATTTGCAAGTAGGATACATTTTACGCCTCATAAAATGTTGTAGAACGTCTATGTAAATTGTTTAAAGAATTGGTTGTTTGCTATGGTTAAACGCACACTAATAGCAAGCATCGAGGGAGAGGGGTGAGAGATCATATCATTTGTGATATAACAAAATATCAGATGGGTGGCATCGCGCAAGGGGCAGCGGGCGCACTGCATGCATCCCGCGTCACAGCTTGGCAGGTATATTGCGAACATACTGCCCTCGAGCAGGATACGTGGGCACAGAAGGGCCATGGCATGGGGAAATGCCAGTCTGTTAAAAATGTCTTAGGGTTAATTATAACGGCCACATTTACCGCCATCATTCCTTTACTATCCTCCCATGACACGAGCGCATAGGCCTACGGCTTTATCAAATACACAGTTTCAAGCGAGGCGGTCGTGTTCGGTTTAAATGAGAAGAAGATATAGAAAATGTATTCTTTTTTAGACCGTATAATCTAAATCACCTTAACGCACAAGCTGCTGCAATCTTCCGCGAATTTTATTTAAATTTGACCTTGTATTATCAGTACAGTATTTAAAAGGAACCCAATGACTTTGCGATACACTATAAAAACGTAATCTATTGCATTTTTCTTAAGTTGTTTTGCGTAATTATGTTATTGCCTATAACGGCAAACTGACTTACACTTGCTACAATTGGAAACATTTGTCCAAATTGGCTTCGGTTGGTTTATAAGCAATAAGGATAGTATTGCTTAATAGCCTAAGATACTGTAATTACGTTGAAGCCATTATTGCAAATACTGATTGTGATGACGTTCAATTTCTGACAGGTAACCAATCAGTCCCCGCCTAATTTCACGCAGCATGTAAGCGAGCAGAGCAAGGTGACGGACCGTGTGAGCCGCAGGTTAATTCGGACCTATCAGCTATACAGCCGAACCAGCGGGAAGCACGTGCAGGTTCTTCCTAACAAGAAGATCAACGCCATGGCGGAAGATGGAGACTTACACGGTATGTCCAGTGTCGACGCTTTAAGGCGTTTTTAAAATATATCATAAGTTTGAAATTTATCAAATTCAAGACTAATATTATTAAAAGTGCAAACTAATAAAACTAAAAAATTGGTATGCCTATGTGACTACAACACATTTCTGCTACAACAGTGTAGGATATGCAACTTTCGGGCCAACAAATGATGACGTTTAAGACGTTAGTACAACAGCCTACTTACTATAAATGATACAGTGACTAAATGAAACAGAAATTGTTTTTCTGTCGTGGAATGTGACATTTAATAACAGCCACAGTTCCAGCAGGTAGGCTATTGTTGAGAAGAGCTCGCAGACCGGCAAAAATGTAAAATGGATTGAAGATTGTGCTGTAGGTGATTCCCCAGAGAGACACGGGTCTGGAAGAGCCATTAGAAATCATCTTACTTCAACCTCCTGAACATTTCCTGCATAGCTTTCTCTCTTTCTTTACTCTGACCAGCTTTATAACCAAAATAGGCCCCCCAAATTTCCAACCATCCCGCATGCATGTCAGGGACAGTTTCCCCTGGACAGTTAGGAAAAATGAATAATTATCTTAGCAAATTCACAAAGAAACACATTCAAAGTAATAATTTTATTTCCCCCTTATCATAATTCTAGTTGGCGTAGTGTAAATTATTTTAATCTATTTTATTTTGCGGAAATCTGAACCTTTGACTGTGTTTGTAGGCTGCTGTACTGTATGTCCTTTCTAATGTGGTTTATTGAAGTGTTTGTGTTTTTTTGTGGTTTGCACAAGAGGGTGTCTGATCACAGCCTTATAGAAAACCGATAACTCAAGGAACACTGTGTGCATGGATCAGAGAAAGGTTAGCTTCTCTAACAAGACACATACAATAAAAGTAGCTAGCATTTTTTTATTCTGGTTTACACCATGGTTTATTAACTGTGTCTCCAAAATCGGATCCAGGAACTTGTGTGTCATTGTCATTTAGCTAGGGGGACGGGACCGATAACTCTTAGTAAGCCTATGTAAAGTTCATTAATAATGACTAGATAAAAATGTGCTTTTGTGGAAAGCCACAGCAAAATATATAAATACATTTTAGTTAAAAAGAAATAAAATAAATGAATCATATCAATCAGTTATTGTGAGACTTACAGTAACTATACAGACACTATTATTATTAGTAGTATTTTCTACATACTTGTATTGTTATTCAGTTTTTAAGTGATATTTGATAGAGATAAATGAGGTGCTTATGTATAAAATTATTACAGAATATGAAGAAATAGTTGATATTCCTGCCAAAATGGTTTCTTTGGTTTTCAAAGAAGTGAGGTACACATGTTTTTATCATTCTGCAAGAATTTAAGCTTGCATAAATCCTCAGGAATGGTCCCCACAAGTTGTGTGCGCACGAGTATGTGTATATATACATATGTGTGTGTGACAGAATTTGCTTAGTTAAAAAAATCGACTCAATCAAGAAAACCTATATGTACTATCAAAAGCTAACAGTACCGAAGGCCTAATCTCTGATTGGTAATAAAAGTATTTTCTTTCCTCAGCTAAACTCGTCGTAGAGACAGACACGTTTGGAAGTCGTGTACGGATCAAAGGAGCGGAGACAGGATTCTACATCTGTATGAACAAAAGAGGGAAACTGATCGGAAAGGTAAGAACAACCGCATTGGTTCTACAAGTACACTGACTTATTTCAACGTTCTAAGGCAGTGGTTCTGTCGTTTGATTATGCTACCTCTGCCTTGGGCCATTCTAAAACCAGTGGTTCTCTATGGCAACTCTATGCAGCAGTTCTCACCATTGATCATGGCTGTGGTTCTTTTTGATGCTTCTCTCTAGCTCCAAAATTGCTCAGAGGTTCTGTAAAGCTCTAGATCAGTCCATGCCTCTTTCAGGCTCTGATTGTGAAAGGGTTAGAGGTGTTTATGCTGTTAGATGTCAGCTTTTCTTGTATAGTGGGTTTTGGATCTGAGGGTGTCTCTACTCCCTCGCTGTGCTGGCTAATAAACAGGGCTGCCAGCTCTGTCCCCCCCTACAGAACACTGCCAGGTGCACCATCTGCCCTGTGCTGCCTCTCTGCCATACTGGCCCAGCAACAGACAGTGGGTGGTGTGTGTGAGTTGTGTGTGATCATGACAGTGTGTATATTTGTATATGTTGCACTTGTTTTTGGGATCCTTGGAATTGACAATTATTTTGAACAACCCATTTAG
>JACXGJ010009895.1:0-23068 GCA_016801105.1 Esox niger | reverse complement strand
AAGAGGTCAGGCCTGTAGACCTGTTTTAAACAGAGATAACCAGGAGCCAGAGGAAGAGGTCAGGCCTGTAGACCTGTTTTAAACAGAGATAACCAGGAGCCAGAGGAAGAGGTCAGGCCTGTAGACCTGTTTTAAACAGAGATAACCAGGAGCCAGAGGAAGAGGTCAGGCCTGTAGACCTGTTTCAGATATTAGGTGAAGTAAGAGCAGTGTGAAAAGACTTTGATAAACAATAAAGCCATCAGAATCAGAACCAACAACCCCCAAGGGGTATGGAAGCCCCCCTCCCCATAAATACAGCCCTCCCCCACCTTCCCTAACCGCGCAGAAAGCCTGAATGGGAGGTTATTGTGAAGCGGATGGCTCTCCACAGGCTTCGAACTGTTAAAAGGGAAAGAAAGAGATCCAGAGGAAGGGGGAACGGAGGGGGATGGGTCGTGGTCCATCTCAGCAGCAGCCTCCAGGCCCTGGTCGCTGTTGTCCTCGTCCCGTAACTGGTGTCAACAGACCGGCTCCGTTAACTACTTGCTCTCACAGTCTGTAGAGCTCTGAGGAAGACAGAAGAGTGGAAAGTGCTTTTATCTGTTCGACTGGAAACTAATGTGCACAGCATTAATGTTTAAACATGCATGACTAACATTACCGACTGTTTTAGTGGCATTATTACTCTTAGCTTCATTACTATACTAGTAACATGACTGTTATTTATATTATCACTATTACACACACGCCGACACACACACTCCAACGCTCACCACTCGGTCCGTTGCCTGACCTCTTCATTAGATAAATAGGCCAGTCTATTCACTAACCCTGTGCTCTGCTTTGACAGACAGCATCAGGCTGTTTCCACATCTATACATGCCACCACCACCACCACCGTGAGAACACAGGGGAAACACCCCCTTCCTCCGGTTCTTTTCCCCAGTTCCCTCCCTACCTCGACCTTGGTCTGTGTGAATGCCGTGTGGATGTTTTCAGGTCTTCGCGTGTCGTGTATTTCCTGGATGAGAATTTAGCCACCAAGGGTATAAGATCGCTGCTGGAAAAGGACTGATGCTTTTGACCCAACGTGTGTGTTTGGATTTATGTATTTATGTGTGCTTGTGCGTGTTTTTAGTGTTGGTGTTTTCAGGAGCGTCTTAATTTCAAACCACGTATATTATTACAGCAATTAGCACATTCAAACATTACAAAGACACAGTTAACAACACAAAGACAGACATCTTTACAGAGTTAAGCACCCATAACGGTTGAGACATAAAAGGAAATTGAATTCAGCCTGAAATCTGAATATTCAAAACGCAAAAGCATGGCATTTGTTTTAAACACATCTTAGCTGAGATAAAAGTCACTTGTATAGTTTCTTCCAGGTCGTTGGTCTTGAGGCTGCTTCCTGTGCACACAAGCCCCTCTTCCTGTCACCTAAGCAGTGCAGTTGTTCCTCACTATTATATTCACTTTAGGTTTGCGTGATGCACTGTTTGGTCAAATACAGCGTGCCACTTCAATTTTCCATGAGCCATTCGGTTTCTAGGATTCCTGAAAGTTCACTTGACTGTTTTGATCTATGTCACACGGTTCATTTCAGACTGACATAGCTTGTCCCAAACCTGCGTCTGCAGCCCGGCTGTGGAAGCGGGCTACACTGTGCTGGAATGTAAGGAGCTTCCCAAATTAGCACCTCCCTCTGGCTTTCCCCCTCAACCAGAATATCTGGATGATTTGCCATGCTAGAAAGCACGTAATTGTGAAACCAGGCTTCTCTGACAGCAGCGTGTTTGTGAATGTGCGCTGTTGGTGAAACATCCTAACCCATTTCAGAAGCTAGCAGATCGAAAAGGCGCACGCAACCCCCCCTACATTCATTGGGCTGGCGATAACCATGTTTTATTAGGCAGTAAAATGCAATCGCAGATGTTGTTCCTCTCAAACATTTTCACGCATTCCTGTGGATTTAGACCCATTAATGGAATTATTCAGTGTGTCAAGTCAGTGCAGCATTACCTCACACTCCCTCCTACCATGAGCCCTCAGGGTCATGTGGCCCCTCCCCCAACAGGCGCCCTCCTCCTACCATGAGCCCCCAGGGTCATGTGGCCCCTCCCCCAACAGGCGCCCTCCTCCTACCATGAGCCCCCAGGGTCATGTGGCCCCTCCCCCAACAGGCGCCCTCCTCCTACCATGAGCCCCCAGGGTCATGTGGCCCCTCCCCCAACAGGCGCCCTCCTCCTACCATGAGCCCCCAGGGTCTTGTGGCTGTTCCCCTAACACACTCTCTGACTACTACCATGAGCTCTGAGCGTCTTGTGTCTTTTCCCCTAACACACTCTCTGACTCCTACCATGAGACCCCAGTGTCTTGTGGCTGTTCCCCTAACACACTCTCTGACTCCTACCATGAGCCCCCAGGGTCTTGTGTCTTTTCCCTAACACACTCTCCTTCTACCATGGATATCCAATGTTGTGTGGCTCCTCCCCTCTCTCGCTTTTCTCTCTCCACAGTGAAAACTACAAGTTGCTTTAGTTTAAATTAATACCGCATATTCATCTGTTATACACCATGGCATTTTAAAACAGGCTAGTTTTGTTTTATCTGGTCAATGGTTGCAAATGCAAAATCTTGAAACAAAAATAAAAAATCGCTAAGGTAGACAATTCAAGATATTGAAGTACTGTATGTGGTAGCTAGCTACTTTCATTTGTGGTGAGTTTCAGAATGTCTTAGTTTTTATAAATGACATTGCGCTAGCTGTTTCCAGAATGTTCCTACAGCTACTGGGGCTTTTCTGGAGCATGCTCTCCATGGTTCTAAACATCCACTGGCAGCACACTCCAATTTGACAGGAGCCAGACGCTTATACTACAGATAATATATAGCAAGCCGTCAGTGTGCTTTTCCTCTTTCTAAATTCAATTCACAGCTTATTTCCTCTTTGTTAATTCAAACTGCCTTTGATTACCATATCTTCTAATAACTTGCCAGATGTAAGCTTACTGTTTCAGATTGGCCTACGGATGATACTTTTGTGAAAAGCAATGGCAGCATAAAGACATTTTTTTCCTCTGCTAACGCTTTTCAGTTTCTGTATGTCTAAATCACATTTTCTTAATTGAATAATAAAAAATTGGATGTTCTAAGTATCAATAAAAATCAAAGACATGTTGGGGTATAGTTACCCTTCAATTAAATGTGCCTATGAAATGGATGTTAAGCTGTGTTTCTGTAGTAGATACAAAATCTGTATAGCATACCCGCTGGATTGACCAAAATAGTCAGGATGTCATTCTGCCAAGTAAGCACAGCCTACTTTGTAGTTAACATTTAATTGGGAGAACTTTTTTGGGGAAGCCTTTATCTACTAGAACAAGGCTGTTTTCATTAGCATCGTTTCCGACAGCTATAGGGGCTCTGCAGGCAAATAAACAGCACACAGACGGTGCTAATCTTGTTCCCTCTTCTGTAAGTTACCAGAAATGTTCATCACTAATGCATTCTGTTCACATTTTATGGTCAAATGAATAAATGCTCAGCACTTTCACTTGATTCCCTACTAAGTTCAATAAAAACATTTATATCTAGGACTTCTGTTTTAGTGTCTGGATTGCTTGATTCTTACATGGAGAACAACTGTTGGCAAGTAGTACACTCTAAGGTGTCATTTCAGATGCAGACCCAGTTTTAGAGGGAGAAAAATCCCCAGCTTAGTTCATGCTGACGTTCATATAGCAAGACGTAGTATGTTTTACAGTATGAAATACAGTCCAAGCCCACAGAGAGCTGAGGGGTAGCAACGACCTTCCTCAGCACTCTGTCATCCTCCGGGCATCATCCCAGGCCTGAAGGCGGCCGGGCGGGCGGGTCATCCATCAGCAGGCTAATATGTCACTTAGAGAGTGTTCCAGGAGAAAGAAGCGCTAAGCCTCCAACACAACACACATTATCTATGTTTACACCGTGTGGCTACTCTATAACGCTGGGTCTCACTTTGGCTTCAGACCAATGGCTATATGGTTTTGATTTGCCTGCTGATGGGTTTTGGTCCTGTTTTCCAGCTTATATTTGTCGTACCTACAAAATAAACCCACGCTGTCTGCTTTATAATACAAAGTCCCTGGACCGATCCTCCTTGTGACTAGCTTGGCCCCGATTGGTTCACGGGTTCGCTGACTTCGGCTATTTGAAAAGAGCTGTTGGAGACCTTGGGAGTGTGAAAGCATCTGAAGTACTAGAGTAGATTATAAACAAAGTCACAGAATGGCTAGCTTGACAAAAATGTAAATAATAGCAGTCACTCGATTAGAAAGATCTTTTTGTAGTTTCTGTCGGGTGTTTTGTATGTGTCTGGGGGCCACTCCTCTGCGATGACAGGGCTGGCTGTGGGATTGTGTCTGGGGGCCATTCCTCTGGGAGGACAGGGCTGGCTGTGGGATTGTGTCTGGGGGCCATTCCTCTGGGAGGACAGGGCTGGCTGTGGGATTGTGTCTGGGGGCCATTCCTCTGGGAGGACAGGGCTGGCTGTGGGATTGTGTTTGGGGGCCATTCCTCTGGGAGGACAGGGCTGGCTGTGGGATTGTGTCTGGGGGCCACTCCTCTGGGAGGACAGGGCTGGCTGTGGGATTGTGTCTGGGGGCCACTCCTCTGGGAGGACAGGGCTGGCTGTGGGATTGTGTCTGGGGGCCACTCCTCTGGAACGACGGCTGGCTGGATGTGGGCTTCTTTTTTGAGGATGTCATTGTTGTTCATAATTGAATCTTGCACTAAAAATGTAACCTTATGTTGAGGATGTTTTTAATCAAAACTTTGATTCCTTTTCAATAAAGGGTACATTGTAAATACGTATTCATCAAAGCTGCAACAAAAAGTCCTAGGTGTAGAAATTCAAGGTGCCTTTGGACTATAGCTCAAATGACCCAGATATGACCCCATACCTGATTCCAATTATGTTTTTTACCTGCAGTTTGAACAGGTAAAGTCCTTTTGAAACTGGATGTCAATCGACATTCCAAATTACATTCATATGTGGTACTAAATCGGATAACAATAAGTTATCTGGGTATGTGGCTTCTATCTGAACGGCCATATCCATTTATTTGGCCTGAAGTCCTACTGTTGGACTCAAACATGAACATACAAATAATAGCTCGTTTTCCCCATAGCATCTTTCCCCATGCTTTGCCATGACATTCCCTTTGTTTGGGTGGAATTCCATTAACCTCTAAAGCATCTATGTTAGCTCAGGTCTCAGTGTATGAATGCAGACTCTGTAAATTCTTTTTGGATAGTCAGTATTCCAAATCACTTAAAAAAAATAATGCATTTGAACATTAAGGCCTGCTGTCAAACGGTTGCAGTTTTTTTAGTGGCAGTGTAACCTGGTTACCACTTCTTATCATGGTGTTCAGGTTTTGTTCTTTTGAAGCGGAGTGGAGCTGGCCCCTTTTCATTCCTCCCCCAAGCCTGTAGTTTGATCATTTCTTACTTCCGGACAGGCTGGCTGTTGTGAAAGCAACTAGTTAAGATTCAGCTTTTAATACCATCCAATGTGTTAGTCTCAGCAATAATGGCTCTCTATTTCAGCCTAGCTCAGGCCTACTGCTATAAATAGGCCTACTGCTATACATCTGCTATTGTGCAGGATATAGGACTTGCTGGGTAACTTTATAAGACAAAAGCTGTTCAGTTACCATGTCAGCTTTTTTGCTTTTTGGCCAAAAGCCTGTGTGATGATTTAGTAATTAATAATCAGTAATAATTAAGTAGACACGTTTGAAGTTGGTGTTTTTTTTCTATTCTTAAACAGATATAAACTTTCAGTGGCCTCTCCTACGCTGATAAATGTTATTCTTGCGCGACTGGGAGTACTCCTGTTCACCTATTATTCCGGATCACCTCTCTAACCTTGTGTTCCAGGTCGTTCAGAGACACTAATTCAGAGACACTGGAGTGGCCTTTTAGCCCTTTGTCCTCCTTCTCTTTCTCTTTTCCCCTTTTTCATTCTTCGTTTTTTCTTCTCCTTTTCCCCTGTGAAACTCACTGTGCTACCATCTCGCATGTCTGATAGAATCTACTATAACAGACCCCTGTGGATAAAACTGCCCACAGGTCCCAACCCTAATGGAGTGGCCACCAAGCACAATGTCTCAACGCATTCGGCATGTTTTGACGTTTTGCCCGGGTCTCAGGGGGTGGCATTGGACCATTGGCATTTTATTGGAGAAGTTGGCTATTTTTTGAGGCAAAGAGAAGACGAAAATGAGCAGCCTGAGAAATCTGAGTCTTCAGTTTTCTTAGAGAGTTTTGTATTGTTACAGGGTTTCATAAATCTAGTCTGTTTCAGGCTGATTTCTATTGAATTTCTCTTTCGTTCATTTTTTCTTTGGTTATTTTCCTTGTTTGTGTAGCTGTCTCCCGATGGGAGTGGTGAACAGCAGAAGGCTGTGTCGTTTTTGAACTGTAACACAACCCTTTCAGCACTCGACACATGACAATAACCATTTTATTATCTCACTCTCTTTCTTTACACTGAAGTTCCCAAATGCTTAGTTCTCCTTTTCAGAACGGCTGAACATCCAGAGTCCTTTCCACCAGTTCAATCGAACTGAGTCTGTGATGATATTTTCTAAAGCACTTCCCAAATACAGTTCTAAACTGGGTTTTATTGCCTTGTGAGTTGCTAGTCTTTTTGTCTCGGCAGCAGAGCCCCAGTTGCATCATCTCGCAATGCATAATGAAGTCAGTAGTTGTTGTAAAAAAACGAACTATTATAATTGTTCGTAAGATATAACCTCCAGTAAAATGCAGGAAGTAAAGGGACGGGAAGGAGATGATGTAGCTTTAGTTAGATGACAGGGAGAGAGATGGATGGATGGGAATGGGGGAGGATAGGATGTAGCTTGTCCCTGAAAGAAGAGAGGAAGATGGGAAGGAGGCAAGGTGCTTAGGGGTATGGGGAAGATGGAGGCAAGGGAGGTAGGAGGACGGGGAAGCTGTATCCTGGGCATTGTCATTGGTCGTTGTCTCCACGGAGTGCAGATTGGCAATCTGATGGACGTCTTGAGACGGTCTGCAGGCTGGATTATTGATAGCAGTGACCAAGCACCACTGGACTCCAGGAGACGAGTTTCCATCTCTGTCTCAGACAGCACGCTACATAGAAAACCCAGAAGGCACACGAAGGGACTGAACCCAGTGTTCAGCAGCAGTCATGCTGACAGTAGACAGATGTAGGGGAACACCAGCATGTAGTCTACAGAGAGACGCCGTTGTCTCCTGCAGGATACGCAAGTCAAATATAATACAGACTCCACCTGGAGCTGACGTGAAGGCCCCTTCATGCACACGTGTCACCACACACATGCTGACTCCCACCATGTGATAAGGAATATCCTCAAAGCTGAGCTTCTGTACTGCATGTACAACACACACACACACACACACACACACACACACACACAACTTATATACACTTACATGCACAACAACACACCCACCCACGTATAGAGCTAAACTGGAGAGCAGGCCTACCTTTCATCTGGACACCTGAAATGCTTCCCTCCACCACCTCCAGTCGTCCCCTCCCTCCCACTCCTCTGGTCTCCTGGCGTTTCATACACCAGACACCTGGAGAGGCAATGGGTTTCCCAGCCAAGACAAGCTGGAGTCTGATGTCATGGGAAACCAGATGCTGGTAGCCGGTCAGGACTGTTGGGGCGGGTGGGGGTGTGTTTGCCTGACCGTGCTGAGGTTCTGGTGGTCTCTTTCTGGTCCCCCCTCAGTGCTCCCACTGCAGGTCGCACAGGCTTATGAAGGATTATTTTTCGGTCCGGTTACTTACGGGAGCTCTTTGACGTCCATCAGTTACACATACGTTTCTACACCCCCCAGCACGGGAACCTGTCGTTCTTCTGTGCGCTCAACTAATGGCTGAATGTCTTGGTGCGTTATGCACCTGTGTGTTGGTTTGAACATGTTACATGCCTCTCGACAGCTTGCCCTGAGCTCTGGAACGACCGGGGATGTTTACTTGATGTGTGTGTGCTCTGATTTTTCTTTCATTCCAGCCAATTGTCCGTGTCAGTCTGAGGTCATCTGGGTGGCTTGAGGAGTACACAGTAATACCGTAGCAATGTGGTCCGTTAACAAAACGAATGCTTCCAATGTCTCGAGAAGCACACAGTCAGTGAACACAACTATTACACACTTTTGTTAACCTAAGCGGAAGAATGGCTGATTTGCCAGATGGAATTTTAGTTGTTACATTAGTTAGTGTCAAGTCAGCTTTTTAGTTTTTTTTATACTATCATTGAGTGTTTTCCCTGCTGTTGGCTCTGCAGATGTTACACGTCATGCTGGAGTTCAGCTGTTATCTTATTGTCATAATAGGGGATGTTACGTTTTACAGCCAGAGTTTAGCTATGCTGCAGTATTTTGTTGTTATATTGTTTCAACCCAGGAGGTTAGATACTTGTCATCGCCGGAGTTATGTTAGTCTATGGTATTGCATGTTATTGTTATGTTAACATGGTAGGCTTCATATTATCATACTGACCTGTCTGGCTAATAGTGGTGTTGTATTACAACATGTTTTGCCATAGAGTGGCCATGTCACGATGTGCGTAACTGATTGCCTGGTGAGAGACCGTGTTGAATATTTCTTTTTCACACTGCTACTGGAGCAAAATGTAGGGAGGGTTTTACCGATGGAGAGAGAACATTAAGTTCAGTGAGAAGGACAATAGGCCCACAACATTTTAGCGGGACATTTATTTAGGGCAATATTGTTCCAGGTAGCAGTGATGTTAACAAATAAATATGCTTTTCTCTATATGTTTTTGGACTTACAGTACCAGTCTAAAGTTTGGACACGCTTGACAAACTGGTACTGTATATCCTAGATGTGTCTCGCCCACCTAAATGTTCCTACTCTGAGGGATGAGATAGTCACACAAAAACAGCCACGTAAGCACATTGGTGACTTAAGTTCAGACTTGAGCTTCTCTGTCTAATATCCTGTGGTATTTTTATCTTGTATTTAAAACATAGTTTATGGTATTGTAAAAACATAATACTGCATGAATTCCCATTGGACATGAAAGTAATATAATATATAATAATAATAACAACAATTCTCTCTCCTAACCAGAGTGTGTCCCAAATGACACCCTAGTATTTACTACTGCAGAGGGGGCCCTATTGGAAAGGAGTGCACTATGAAAGGAACAATGTGACATACAAGCCATCTGGTTATGCAATCTACAGTATATTATAATATTCTTCTGGAACATTAGTGTGTGTGTGTGTGTGTGTGTGTGTGTGTGTGTGTGTTTGTGCAGAGTGGTATTTCCCATGCATATCATTTTACCACCCTCAGAATGTTTTTATAGTCAACTGTGGGCCAAACAGGCTATGGAGATAACCAACGAACCAGCTTTAGAGTCAATATGTAAAGCATATCATGTTGTTCTTTTACATTGAAAATCGTTTGGACAGGAGACTGAGGCATCACAACTTGTTCCTTCTTGCTTCCTAAATGTAGTTCCTACTGAATGGCAATGCTGCAAAAAAAAAAAATCTTGTGATTTCAGGTTAGGTTCTGGCATAGAATAACAATGATGGCTATAATTAAAATCTGATTTTTAAAAGAGAAATTTTGGGACTAGGCTGGGTTTCCCTCGCAGTTGTGTTATGGGGCAATGCAGACAGCCAGCCTCCCTACAGCTATAGATTAGGTAGAAGGTATTTTAGTTGGAAATGTTGTGAGGACAGTATGCTGTTTTCTACCTGTCTTCTATAGACAAATTAAGTAGTTACAATTTGTTGGATGCTCTCACCAGTGAGATATATGCCAGATAAGGCCAGACCTTAACACGTGAGATATAGGGAATAGATATAATGTCAGTGCTTTCTAACAAATTAGCTTTTGGCCAGATGACATCAGACCTTCCTAACAAGTGAGAAGTAGACCAGATAATGTCAGACCTTAACAACTGTTTCACGTTTTAAGGTTTATTTGTCAAATGCTCCGAACAACACAGCGTCATCCTGCACAATGACATTCTGGAGACATGGCTCCTGAGAACTACATAGTGAAACTTAAGAAGGATACATTAGCCACAGATATAGCCAGACTGAAAAAAAGTTATAAAATAAAGCAACAATACACATTTTAAAAAACAGTAAAGGAACCTGGCAAGCCTAGTTCAGCCAGCCTGCGAAGAGAAGTTATAAATGCTGTTGCCCTCATTGGATTTGATCCAGGGTCTCCCACACAAGAAGACTTTGTCTTTAGCCACTACACCACAGAGTTATGCGTTTACCTGATGTCTGTATCGCTTCAAAACGCTAGATCATGTTGTCATGCATTAACATCACGCCCAGTTTGAATATAACGCTAGACACCATTAAGCATTGTGTTAAACTGACAAATATTTCAACCATCACAAATGCCATATATGAACTGTATGGCTGTGTGATCACTATGATCATGGATCAGTGTTGCTTGTTTAGAAGGCTTATGGCCTGAGGGAAAATCTTTTTTTAAGTCTGGAAGTGTGTACCCTGATGCTCCGCTAGTGTCTACCAGACAGCAGCATTGTGAACAGGCCATAGCCTGGGTGGCTGTGATCTTTGATGATGTTCTGTGCTTTCCTCAGGCATTGTGCATGGTAGATGCCTTGCACGGAAGGGAAATGGCAGCCAATGATATAGGCAAGATAACGTCAGATCTTAACGAGTGAGATATTGGCTAGATAACGTCAAACCTTTTTACCAAGTGAGGTACAGGCCAGATAATGTAAGACTGTAAGCTGATTCATGCAGAGTTTACATTTCACAGATATAAGCATGACGTTTCACAAGATTTTAATATACACAGTATACACTGTATGCTGTATACAGTGCCTTTACAATGTATTCAGAACCCTTCACTTTATCCGCATTATGTGTTATTGAGGATTCATTTATAATTGATTTATTTTTCCTTGGCCATCAATCTACACATAGTACACTATAATGACAAGTTGTGCAAAGTTATTGAAAATAAAAACAAATCTATATTCAGTATTCAGTACTAAAGAATCTATATTCAGTATTCAGTACTAAATAATCTATATTCAGTTTTTCCTTGCAGCACCTTTGGCAGTGATCAAAGTTTATACCAGCTTAGCACACCTTTATTTGGGCAATTGTCATGCTGAAAGATTCCTTTTAACCCAGTCTTAGGTCCTGTGCTTTCTGGATCATGTTCTTCGAGGACCTTGCTGGATTTTGCTCCGTTCATCTTTCCCTCAGTCTTGACCAGTCTCCTAATCCTTGCTGTTGAGAAGCACCCCCATAGCATGATTCTCCTACCCCCACGTACTTTCTTCATATGTCTTTCCGTCAGCAATATCATATACCGTTTACTCAGGAGTGCATTCCGTCTAGCTAGCCACTCTACTATAATTGGCTGATGGTGGAGTGCAATAGGACAAATTGTTGTCCTTTTGGCAGGTTTTACCATCTCTGCAGGGAAACCCAGAAGCTCTGTTAGTGTTCATTGGAGTCTTGGTCACCTCTTTGACCAAGGCGCTTCTTTTCCTGGTTACTTGAAAAAGTCTTTAGCTCCAAATTCATTCTCAGTAAAGCTTCATTCTCAGTAAAGTGGCATTATCGGGAGAATAGATTGATGGCTAAATTATATAATTTATCAACTAGACATTGTCTGCACTCCCCCAAAAAATGTAACTGTGGACAGTGCTTGCACACATTTAAGTTCGTTGAGATAGAAAAAATATTTTTGGAACAACATGAACACCTTTTGTTGTGAATACACAACCAAATCAAGTTAGACTTAATAAAAGCAATAGTGTATTCATCAATTCAGTAACTAACCCTAACTTTGTTGAATACATTTTAGCAATTTTTTTAATCATGTTTCAAATATTTATTTGTTTAAATAAATGCTATAAAGAGGTAAATGTATGTATTCTTTAGGTGTATAAATGAAAAGAAGGAGGATTAAGACCATGACAAAATCAAAACTCCCGTACTGTACAGTGCGATAACATGTAATTCCTCTAACACAACACACAATCAGGACGTCATTACAATGGTTGTTCACTTTCATCCCACCTCAACAAGCTTTGCCCTTCAAACAAGTGGTGAATGTGCACCTGTAAGTACAAACCATCAGCAACAATCAAGGGGATTGAGGAAGCCTGTTTGGCTTCTGGCCTTTTACTTTCCCTCCATCTCTTTCACATTCACCCCTCCCTCCTTTTCTTGTTATTTCCACACCAAAAAATGTACCCCCTTCTCGAGTTTCATCAAACCAAAAAATTGTCCAATCCAGTTTCCATCATTGTGGCATTTGTTGCTATGTCTCACTAACTGTGCTTGCTCTTTAGTGCTTGTGCTTTTCGACATAGCTGATTGGCATTCAGCTCAAAGGACAGTTTTTGGATGATTTCAAAAGTGTATGTGAGACCAGGGTGATAGATCAGCTTCAGCGCATAAATGAACCCGAACAACGTTGCTGTACCAAACGGTATATTAATAAGGTCCTGAAGATCTTTGACTCCTTCCAGCACCACATTGACATCTGCAGGTTGGTCGCCAGAATCTGCTCCCTCAGCTCTGATCACTTTAATCCCCAAGACGATCTCTTCTGTTTCATGGTCAGTGCTCCACACTTTGGCATCCTGGAAGGGACATACATATCACATTGCTAAATCTCAAGATAAATCTAAACATTCTACAGGAATTGTCCCTCAGTTTTAGGGAATTCAGTGTTATTCGAGCTCTAGACTCAATCTCAAAACTCATTGCGATGAGAAACAATTCTTAACTTGTTAAAATGCGTTGTTATTAAAACGTTTGTTGACCCATACTTAATCGGGAAATGTTACAACATATTTTTTTAGTATGGGTGCCCTTCGTTACTCTGTCAGTTTATATTTAGGTATGATAGACAAATGAATAACATTGAAGTAGCTTCAGAAACGGAGCAACGCAAATGTGTTTAGAACGTGTAAGTTAACTTCACGTGGCTTGCACTAGGCAATAATTGTGGGAAAGCCCTTCAATCAACTGTTACACTAGAAGTACTTGGGTAAAACCAGTTTGCAAGGTGAATATGCCAGATTAATCAGCTGTCTATCTGTTTATTTCTGCCACAGCTAGCTGGCTTCACATCAGCTACTAACAGAGACTAACACAAAACAGGAATGTACAGCCACAATTATGCATACTACACAATGTAACAACAATATGGAGGCGTATATTTTTTTAAATGCGTTTAGTATCTTTTAATTTAATGGAGGGAAATATTTTTTTGATTGATTCTTCACATACCTGATCCGTGTGTGAAGTCCCGCTTCTGAGTTGCCCGTAGTACGTTCCTCTTTTCACGTGATAACTGTCTTTTTTCTTCATATCTGGATGCTAATTATTTGCTTCAAGTAGACTGAACAAAGGGGAAATTATTTAATTAAGCTGTTTCCGTATTGAAATGATCAAATAAAGATATTTGATTTAAACTGTAAGTTAATACAAGACTGAACATTCATGTTCAGAGAGAATATTTACATTTTGTACATTGAATTTGTAGCAGTGTATAAAAGGTTTCCATGACATCTCTGTAGTTTGGGCGGAGTTCCAAATGCCTTTTTAAAGCCCATTAACCTCTTTACCTTATCTATGGCAGATTTTGGCAAGGTCAAGGTGCTTCGTGTATGTTGTGCCTTGCGCCTGTCTACATGTTGTTAAAATGGTGTTCTGATAAAATGGTGGTGTGATTTAATGTTTACAACATAGTCGGTAATCAAGGGTCAGTAGTGTTGCAAGACTTACAAAGCAACTAGCTTTCAGGAATGTGCTTCCATGTCTAAGCCTAGATTTACTACAAACTTTCATGCCATTTTATTTCATTTCATCATGCTTCGCCTTTTAGTAGTGCCACCAACTGGCCCAGACGTCTACCCTAGCTGTTGCCTCTTCTTTCCCTTCTCTAATATTACAAGCAAGCCAACCTTTGTCCCTTCCTACATGTTGTATCCACTGGGAAATATTGAAAACAACAGAGCCAGGATATTTGTCCATCGCAATGCATTGCTTACTGCTACTAATAATAAACAAGTGTGGAATAATATATTTTGGAAAACAGGTAGTTTTTTTTTGTTACTTCACAACAGTCTTTCCACAGGGAAATTGCAAATGAATTGTGACAGAGCTGTGATATTTGTCCATGGCAATACTTCCTGCTCTTAATACCTGAGGTGATATAACCGCTGTGGCAAAACTCATTACAGAAACTTGAATTGATCTGAATGTGCTGCTAGGCCTCCTTTATCCTGGGTTATTTTCCTTAGAGGAAGTGAGTGGTGTGGGGGAGTAGAGCGATACATCTCAGGAAGCATTGGGATGCGTCAGTATTCAAAGATCAACTGGAGGATTGGATGGACTGTGGTTACTGAACTTCCTCCACAGTCCAGAATGAAACCTGCCAACGACCTTGGCTATGGCTTCTTTCTGATGGTCACCTGCGGTGAGAAGAATGTTTTCCAAGTTTGAAAGTACCGATGTGTTTAGGGTATAATGGATGTAGCTCCCGCTCCGCGTGCTATTTCACCAAGAGCTGCACCTCCTTGTGCCATGCTCCTGAACAATGTTTGTTTCCTCTAGGGAAGGGTTGGTTTGGTGTGTTTCAGGCTGCTCGTGAAAGGTTGGTTTGGTGTGCAATAAAAAATGTGTTTAACCATGGAATGCCATTTAAGATAAATAAAATAAAGAAATATGGCTATAAAATAAATAAATTAGGCAATACAATTATAAATTTAAATATATAAATGGGTCAATATATTAATAAATAGGTTTTTGTTTCAATTTTTTTATGGACTACATTTATTTATTTCAAGGAACTTTTATTTCATAATGACACATTTATTTGTTTCAGTGGACATGTATTTCATAATGACTCATTTATTTAATAATGGCACATTTCCATTTGGCATATTCAAATGAATGTGGTGTGGTCATCTCTTCAGTTTCTGACCAAAGCTACAGCAGCACTGAATCACTGAATTTGAATTAGGAATGGGCACCAATAGTCGAATATTCGAATACCCAAAATGTATTTAGTATTCAAATACTTGTGGATGAATGCTATTAACCCCCATTGTTTTACGTGTAAGCCTATGTATTTTTAGGGTTGAAATAAATAGTCTAGGAATGTTATTTTTCTATATACTTTTATAATTCAAATCTAAAATTAATACATATGACATTATACCATGACATTGAAAAAAGTATAACATTTCAAGTACTTTTTATAGCATTGCTACTTCACACATGTTTGTGGTTTACACTCCTCAATGAAAGCGGTTGTAGTGTGGCCGGACCCAGTCAGACAGAATGACACAATATATAATTCTTAGCCTACAGTTAGCAAGGAGATGAAAGAAAGCTAATTCAAGGGAATGTGGAGTATATTTACTGAATTAATGTTCCCTCTGGAAAAAATATTTGGCCACAAAACGCTAAAACAGGGTGCAGAAAACTGTGAGGCAAGCAAATATCATATAGCGGGCTAGCTTAGCTAACTAGTTTCTTTATACCCTTCCATCCAATAATCTCAATGTTGTGTGTGAATTAATATTGTCTTCTAGTTCTGTAGTTTTGCGTGTCAACCACACACGGCTTCTTCCATACACGCATTCGCTGGTTTGTCACACGAATGTTGGGCCGATGAATGAGAACAACACCCTGTCCTCCGTTATGTAGTAGCACTCATGTGGTAGTTTTTAAAAACGTATTTCGTTTTACCGAATACTATTTTAATAACAACACTCGTAAAATATGGTCAAATGCACATCCCTAATTTAAATCTGCAGGAAGGATCGAACATTTAATTTAGATAGAAAGGACAGTAGGCTACAAAAGAAAACATTTTGGTTGCTGAATTGTTTGGATGCATGCAATATCTGTTTACCAATACAGCTACTCAAAATTATTGTGAGGCTGCCAACCGCCTCGATGGGACAGGGACACCCTATCCAGGACAGCCTGGCTTGCACATCCATTTGATTCAGGTAAGAGCTTTAGGTATAGTTGCTTTGTAAAGTGAACATCATTTATTTTGTATTATATGTATGTTGGCTATCTAGATGTTTGTTGTATGTAAACCAGATTAACATGACGCCAGTGTGTGGATGCTAGTGATGGCAAAATGTTAGATACTGTAGCTAATTACAGTCCTAATGTAGCCACTTGTGTGTTGATTTAGCAGTTGTTTTTGCTAAATAACAGTACAGTAACCTGATGTTTGCTAAGTTAGTCTCATGTCTAATCGTTAGTAATAACAAATGCTACCAGTAACGTGCATTTTGTTAGGTAATCAAGATAAACAAGTGCAACAGGTCAGTAGCTTCTAATAAATAATGTATTTATTAAATTCAGTCCATAGAGTAGTTGCTTGCAGTTCTGATATATAGCCAAAATCGACTAATTGGCCTTGATTCTTGGTTAGATATATTTATATCCTAATTTCTTTATTTCAGGATTTACAGCTCTTGAAAAAAATTAAGAGACCACTGCACCTTTTTCTTTCCCTTCCAAAAAAGTTGGAAATTAAGGTTTGAGTGAAAAATGTTATGCTTCTGTTCCTAACTCAAAACTTTCCTTTTCAAGTTTTGTGGAAAGGAAAGAAAAAGGTTCAGTAATCTCTTAATTTTTGCTGTATTTCATAGCCATATTTATTTAGAGTTAACAACCTATTTTTCAAATGCATTATCCATTTAAAACCAACTAGTTATGTAATTCATAATTTTTTTGATTTCTATCTAAGATGAAAACCTAGTAGATTAAGTGATGCTGTGGCTGGATGGTGATGCTGCGGAGGAGAATGTCTATGTTAATACGACGATTCGTATGCTAATGACACCAAACGGCATTCGCCAAACGGCATTTGGCTCTGGTGGTTACTGGCGGTCAAAAAGGCCTGGTGGTTCTAGTGTTAAAACTATACTTTCCAAACAAAATTATACCTAATATATAGACTAACTGAGTTACATTACAGTCTGTATTAAATCAAACAAACCTACCGTTACAGTTCCAGTGAATACAAAAATTCCTTGGAAGGAAGCTTAATAGGAATAAATGATATAAAATTAATGAACAAACACCAAACAAAATCTGGCTAGCACATCCATAGATGCAAGATGTTAAAACAAATTTAAAGAATCATTAGGCAATGTCCTTTAATAATATATGGATGGGTCATTTTGGTTTGTGTTTCCTTTAATGAAGGGGTTGGTTTGGTGTGTGTTTCAGGCTGCTAGTAAAGTGTCGGTTTGGTGTGTTTATGTGTGATGGAATGGCAGTAGGAATGCAGATCCCTGTCAGAGAACTCTGTGTTAGGATCACATCACAGTGACTCCCTCCCTTCCAACTGACTTCTCATTCCTATTCCTGCCCTAAGCCTTTAGCCAATCACAATATGTGTGTGTCTGTGTGTGTGTGTGTGTGTGGGTGACTGCCTTGGGTACAATCACAATGTAGCTGTCTGGCATTGTTAGTGTACAAAGCATCTGTGGTCTTTGGTTCTTTGGTACATGAATGATAAAAGACTAGAGAAGAAGAGACAGAGAGGGTAAAGAAACACTTTGACTGAAACTGAAAGGGTTGTAGAGAAATGAAAGAGACTGAAATGCAAAAAGACACCTGGAAAACTTTGTGTTAAGCTACTTTAAAAGTTCACAACCCCATTGCAAGTTCTGGCAAAAAGACCATTGAAGAAATAACTGTTTTTGAGAAAAAATAACCGACTTATTTCTACTTGTTTAGAAAGTCAGTTATTTAGCAATATTTTGCACATTTTTCAAGTAGGCTGTAGTTCTGATGTGGTACTTCCTGACGTAGGGAAAAGGGTTACATGAGTTTAAATCTTACCTATCATCCCAGCATCCCCTGTTTTCGTTGTGTGTGACACACTTTTTCTCTAAATAGCTACTATATTTCTCATTGAGATAAGAAAAATGCACCAAACCTGAATGTATTGTAACTCTTGGCAGTATGTTAATTACCCTGGAGCACAAGCGGAAGGGGCCAGCATTAGCCCTTCTGTCCTCGGCTGCTTGGGTTCTCTCTGAAGAGACACTGACTGAGACAGGGATTCAAGTAAACCTAAAGAAAAATAATTTCAGGCTTTCATGCTTGTTTTGCCAAGAGCCCTAGCACACATTCGTAGCAATGTACTGCACGTCCTGTTTAAAATTGGCAGTACAACACATTTTAGGCCTATTACATAATTTCCATTGAAAGACGCAATAGGAATGCACTGTGATTGAGCAGATAGCTAGCAGGACGTTGGGAAAAGTGGTGAGTCTTTTCACTGGTTTAGAACTTTTCAACATGTTCAGTCAAAAGAACGACTCTTTTGACTGATTTTGTTTATTGGATTCAATGTTGCCTGCAGAACACAGGATTCCCAAATGGTGAGCGATTAGCTAATACCTTGAAAGAATCATGATTTTACAAGCCTCTTGTTCACCATAGGGGGCTTATTGTTAAGCCAGCGGCATGATCTATTTCCCGGCTTATACATTAATGAGACAATTGGTGGTTAGAGCACATCTTTGAAGCGCTGACCTGAAGGAGTGTGTATTAATCCTCTTGTAAAATGGATTACAGCCAGCAGGTGAAACGAAAGACAAAAATTTAAGAGTTTCTCAACAAACGTATCATGACTCTTCAATCAGTAAAAATTATTTTAAAAATAACGATCTTTCTGTGAAATACACATCACTCGGCAATAAACCTAGCATATTCTATGCAGTTAGGGCATATTTACATCGTAGCTGCAGACTTGTCGTAGTTTGCATAATCGTTTCCATTGCATTTGAATTCACACATGCATGTTCAGGACGTAGGATGGTGGATGTCAGCTGTGGAAACATTTTGCACTCTCCGTGTGCACGTCACAGGAACTTGATACCATTCTGACACATGCAAATTCTGTCTTCATATTTGCTGCTCGATTGAACATGTGGTTCATGCTTTCTTAGAAAGATATTCCGATCTGTTTGCGCAACAAAATAATCTGCCGTCACTAGTCTTCTTCGATATTTCTCGGAAAATTTAGCATTCTATAAATAAGCCCTAAGTGAGGGAGGCATATATGATATAGGCTTGTAAAAATAGATGGTGAACTATGGGCAAGTAACATTGAATTTAATGAAGGCTTACATTTAAATTTCATGGCATAGATCCAAATAACTGTTCTACTGGTTGAATAGATAGGCCTAGTTTACAGGACAAAGGGCTTCCTCTTGCCTGTTATAGAGGACTACGCAGTTAAAAGGAAGGAGATGTGATGCTCAAAAAGAGTTGTTCCAGCTGAATGAGAATAGAGCTAGCTGGAGGGAGGGGAATGTACAGGGAGCTAGTCCTGGCCCAGCCAAAGTAATTAAACACGCCATCGTTAACACTTATGTTCCCCCAGGCCTCAGGCTCATTCATTTCAACGTCTATAAATGTTTCAGTGTAAAGCTGCTAAAAAAAGAAAGCCCACGTTGAATATTTTATTTCTCTAATTATTTTGATCCAGCATCCCTGATAGCTGTGTTGAGGATCATTTCTCTCATTCAGAGGTCTATAGTTGATAATTTCTCTCATTCAGAGGTCTATTGTTGATCATTTCTCTCATTCAGAGGTCTATTGTTGATAATTTCTCACCCTACCAAACCTTTAGCTGCATCAACGGACTGGCTTATAGTCATGCTGAAGTCTCAAATGTAAACGCTTCAAAACCATCCTATTAGATGTGGGTTTTGGGAACAAATTATTCTTTATTAAGGTTTTACTGACTTTGTCGAAGAGGACGAATGGATAGTTGCAGTATAACATGTGAATAGCAGCACCACACACCCCTAATAGTGTTCATGTTACGTTCCTGCTGTTAAAACCTACACGCTCTGTCGGATCTCACTCTGTCGGTTTGTCTGCCTGCCTGTCGGTTTGTCTAGCTGTCTGTCTGTCGCTCGGTCTGTATTTGTGTCTCTGCCTGTCAGTCAGGCCGCCTGCCTGTCTCTCTGTCAGGCTGTGTCTTTCTTTTGCGCCACTGTGAAAGAAACGGACCCTACAAATGGCTGACAGCTCCTGTGATGGATGACTCCCTCATCCGTTGAAATGCTATTGTGTGTGAGTGGGCGTATGTAGGGTGAAATAAAGGGAAAGTGGAGCCTATTTGACTGAAGAATCATAAACAAAACAACGTGCTTGAAATACTTTTTCATTTTCATATGTTATTTCAGTTAATTCATGTTTATATGTTATGTTTATGAGAATCTTTTATTAATTGACTCTGTATATGTATACACTGGACTAAATTATAAACACAACACTTTTGTTTTTCCCCCCATTTATCGTGAGCTTAACCCAAAGATCTAAGACTTTCTCTTAATACACAAAAGGCCTATTTCTCTCAAATATTGTTCACAAATCTGTCTAAATCTGTCTAACATGCTCAAGCTGACTGGTTAGCTGGTGTTATGTCTTCATCCGGCGGTTTTCTATTTAGTGTCACTAAATAAAAATTGAGGTTCTAAATGTGGATGTAAGGAAGAAGCCACCAAAACGACATGCAGTATGTGTGTGCACACCTCTAACTGGAGAGTTCTGTTCTGTCCTTTACAAGGGCAACCGCACTGCATTCTGGATACAGAAACTAAAAGCCCATAAACAATGCACTTAGCCTGAAACGGTCTTATTTCAACACTTTATGATAGATTTTTTTCATCCGAAAGGCGTTTGAAAGGTATGATGACAAAACAATGCGTTATGTTTTCGCCAATCAACCAATCAGTAGTGATTATTTTGGTCAAGTTCAGCCCCCAACTTGAAAATGTTGATGCGGCATTTTCATTGCCTCTGCACTCACTATGTGAGGTCACTGATGGACCAACCTTACTGAGACGCTGGTATGGAGAAATCCTCTCTCATTTAATCTAATGCATTATTTAGGTGGCACCGTTTAGACACATTTCCATACAATGCTCTGTACATTAAGATGAAAATCCCAAAAAAATATGACACCAAGTAGGAAATTAATGAAGTGGCTCGTCTGCTGGTTGAAGCTGTGGCCTCTGGTTCACGTGCTTAAGGGTTTGAATCTGTCCCATGGCCCTTTCTGCAAAAAATCTCTTCCTGCATTGCTCTCTCTCTATATATCTACAAACTAGTATCTTCTGTTATGTCTTTGTAAATGCAGAAAGACCGAAAGAGAGAACCAGATGGGCATTGGTTACGTTTGCATTGTTGGTCGCCCCTATGTCATAGCAACCGGTCACAGATTGTGTGGGTGTTATTGCACAGTATTTAACATATATGGGAGTTTTTCACTGTTTGATATGTGGGGTAGCCTGTGTGTCTTTAATGCAGCCTTACATTTGATAATAGGCAGCTCTCTGTCCCCCTTATTTTGTGGGCAGTTAGCCGGTACCAGTTTTCCCTTCACGGCCAGGTCTGCGCACATTGGCTTCTCTTCATAGTAAGGCCAAGTTCACTGAGTGTCGATGTACTCAAGTTTTTTCTTAATTGTTGGTGGGTCACCGCTGTGTACTCTGTTTAGGGCATGATAGCGATCTATCTCTGTCTCTCTGTCCCCTCTGCCCCTCCCTGTCCCTCCTGGGGGAGTTGAACAGGGGTCATTTGAGGAAAACATTCCTGATTAATCAACTTGTCCTCAATACTCACAGTACAGTCTTTATGACCCTCTATAAAACAACTATGTCTGTCTCTCTCTATCTCTATCGTATACTCTCTCTTTCTCCCCTCTCTAATTCTCATTTTCTCCATCCCCGTGTCTCTCTGTGTGTTGTAAAAAAGATACAGCCGTTCTCAAAACGATTTGAATATCAATGGGCCCATTGATAATCCAACAGATCCCGACATGCAGAGGCCAGGGACAGAGGAGCAAACAGAATAAACAGAAATAGAGGAGCAAACTGAATGGACAGGAGAGATGAGGAAACAGGAGGACAGGGATGGAGGAGAGAACAGAATGGACAGGGATGGAGGAGAGAACAGAATGGACAGGGATGGAGGAGAGAACAGAATGGACAGGGATGGAGGAGAGAACAGAATGGACAGGGATGGAGGAGAGAACAGAATGGACAGGGACGGGCATTTCAGAAAACGACTACAACAAAAAGAGACATAATTGGAAAGACAATGCAAACTGGACGGGAGGAGAATCCATAGATGTGGTTGGATGAGATGACACTGGGTCCATTGGACTGACCCTGTTGAGTCAGGAGTCCCTTCATGCTTCAGTTCTGACTTGAGCTAGTTCCGACACGCCACGAGCTTCCTCCTTCAACCTCCCGTGTCACACTTCCTCCCTTCACTCTCCCCCTACCGTCTTATCACTCTCTCTATCCCTATTCACTCTCTCTATCCCTATTCACTCTCTCTATCCCTATTCACTCTCTCTATCCCTATTCACTCTCTCTATCCCTATTCACTCTCTCTATCCCTATTCACTCTCTCGCATTTACGATATCCCCTACTGCATATTCAGCCCCAAACCTAATTCACGTTATCAAAACAACCGCTCCCTCCTCATCTCCTCATCTCCAGTTTCCTCCCAGTCGTGGTGGGTCTCACACTGTGGCGTGGCGGGCAGGGTGAAGTGTACGGCCAAAGGGGAGAGCGAGGGCACTGCTGGCTCTCTGTAGGGCCTCCCTCCCACAACGTTTCATTTCCTCCTTTTAATTGGCCTTTCTTAATGCATCCCTGGTTTGTCAATACCCATCGGGGTCTCAGATAAAAACTGATTTGTCTACTGCATTCAGCGGCATGCTCTGCTGTTCCTCGGAGAGACAATGCAGACACACACACAGCTGCTGTTGGCCCATGTAACAAAGCGCACTCCGTCAATCATAAGCACTTCACTAATGGAAGATTGGCTATGTGCTGTTTTTATTTTAAAGATTGAGCTGGAAAGAAACATTTGCGCCAATCCTAATTTCTCAAACGTCTTGCTGTCACCCTCCTTTCTCCCTCCCTCCTTTCTCCCTCCCTCCCTCCC
>JACXGJ010009894.1:0-23180 GCA_016801105.1 Esox niger | reverse complement strand
GGACTCAGAGGGGACGGACTCAGAGGGGACAGTGTCTGAGGGGACGGACTCTGAGGGGACAGACTCAGAGGGGACGGACTCGGTGGGGACAGACTTAGCGGGGACAACCGGACAAAGAGAGTATTCCTTTGCATTCTGAACACTTTCTTAGTAACGATGCACCTGGACTGAAGATTTGAACCCACAATTTACATTGATCGATTGGGTAATGAGTTTCTAGTGTTAAAGGGGCATTATGTAGGGGCATATTTGTCTTTGATACAGTTGCAAAATTAACTAAAAAGCAACGCTCAACAAGTGAAGTGGGTCTTCACTTTAGCTGTAATGAATACATGAACTTCTTTGATGAAAAGATCACCATTTGAAAACAAATAACTGACTCCTTAAATAATTACAGTCCCCAAAATCTCAGTTGTCCTGAGAATGTCCTGAACCTCCCTGACCAGGAGTCAATGGGGACACTGGAACTTGTGGATCCCATATTGCTCGACACATTCACTAAATGTGTTCTAAACCCACAAATTTTCAACTAGACCAGATTCCAACTAAATTACTCATGGAGCTATTTTCGGTGCTAGGTCATCCAATGTTGAAAATAATGAATTGCTCCCTTTCCTTCAGATGTGTACCAAACTCACTGAAAATAGTGGAAAATAACTAATACAATTTGGGCTCTTAATATGTTCACCCGGCATAGCCAGAAGAGGACTGGTCACCCCTCGGAGTCTGGTTCCTTTCTAGGGTTCTTCCTAAATATCAGCCTTCTTAGGAAGTTTATCCTAGCCACTGAAGTTCAACATTGCTGTTGTTTGCTCCTTGGGGTTTAAGGCCGGGTGTTTGGTGAAAGCACTTTGTGACAAATTCTGATGTAAAAAGGGCTTCATAAAATAAATCTGATTGATTGAATTTGATGTAGAATTTTTGCATTAGGTAACAAACAGTGTTTCTGCGGAAAAAGTTAGAGGCTCACCGTCTTCTGTTGTCAAATGGAAAGACCCATCCTTCCACTAACTCCTCAAACGTGTAACGCCAGACGTTGACTAGCAACAGTCCTGGATTATTTCCTGGTTGAAAAACTTGACATTGTGCTGAAAAACAAGCGCTGGATAGTGTGGGGACCGTTTTTAACCCTTTCTGGATATTCCTTTAACATGTCGAAACCTCAGGCATTTAGGGAAGCACGAATCATAAGAACATCAGCTGGGATTTTGACTAGAACATCGATCAGGATTTGGCTACAATAAAGTAGTATGTACACAAGCGTTTGAGAATATCACCAGCGGACATTTGAATGACTCAGAAAAGTTAATCTTGCCCCACGGAAATAGAATGGATGAAGTAACGAGCGCGTCTGTGGATGTGCGTGTCTGTGGATGTGCATGTCTGTGGATGTGTGTACTGTGCATTTGTGTGTGTGTGTGTCAGTGATGTCTGTGGATGTGTGTACTGTGCGCGCGCGCGTGTGTGTGTGTGTGTCAGTGATGTCTGTCTAGTTCTGCTGAGCAGGGCTGTCTGCTCTACAACAGACTCTCAGATTCCTCTAGCCCTGTGTCACGGCTGGGGTGGGCTTGAGGGGGGATTACTGCTGGCAGCACAGGGAGGAAGGGGAGGTGGGGGGGGTCGGGCAGAGGGGAGGGCCTTGGATTCCATTCTAGTGCTACGTCTCCCATGAATAGACATTCTAGTTCCTTCTATAATTATCTGGTCAAGCGTGGGGGATGTGTGTCAGTGTGTTTGGGCTGGAGGGTGCTGAAATGGGAGGGTCAGTAATAGTATTGACGAGAAGTGGGTGGTGGCTGTGTGTATAAAAGACTTGGACCCAGGAGCAGACGATACTTTCCGTGGACGTCTGACAGCGGTGCACCAACGTCAGCTCTACTGCTCCTCTACTGCTCCTCTACCTACAGCCACCATGACAGAGCGACGCATTCCTTTCAGTCTGCTCCGTACCCCCAGCTGGGACCCCTTCCGCGACTGGCATCAGGGCAGCCGGCTCTTCGACCAGTCGTTCGGCATGCCCGCCCTGGGGGAGGAGTTTGCCACCTTTCCCAGCACCCACTGGCCCGGCTACCTGCGCCCTGACATGCCGGTTGCCGGGTTCCTGCCCTCCATGGTGCCCCAGAGCCCCTTGATGTCCCCCCAGCAGAGTGCCATGATGCAGGCTTCCCTGATGCCTCAGCCCGGGGCAGCAGCTTACGCCCGCGCCCTCTCCCAGCAGCTTGGCACCGGCATGTCGGAGATCAAACAGACCCAGGAGTCTTGGAAGGTCTCCCTGGACGTCAAACACTTCTCCCCTGAGGAACTGGTGGTCAAAACCAAGGACGGCGTGGTGGAGATCACTGGTTAGTCACTCACTCTCTGGCCATAGCTGTCAGTGGCTTTCAGTTTGTTTTTGACTTTGACAATGGCTTTAACACTGTCTCTGTCTCTGACTGTCTCTGTCTCTGACTGTCTCTGTCTCTGACTTAGAATGTCTCCGTACTCTGTCTCTGGCTTTGACTGTCTCTGACTTAGAATGTCTCTGTCTCTGGCTTTGACTGTCTCTGTCTCTGTCTCTGACTTAGAATGTCTCCGTACTCTGTCTATGGCACGGACTCTTACCCTGTAAGTAGTCTCCGCCTGTCCCTCTGTTTTTCTCTGTGTATTTTTCTTTCAGTCTCAGGTGCTGTCTTTCTCTGTCTCTTTCGATCTATCTCTCACTGTTTTATCCACTGATCGTTAGTATGTTTCCTTTCTCAACCTGTTAGCTGTTACACCCTGGTGGAGCTACATGTACGTTTTTGTTTTGTAATTGTATATTTTAGTACCAAGTTCCAAGTTTGTCTTTGTACATTGCGCAGGATACAAGGCCAACCGCACAATGACAAAGTTATTTGCAGGTTTAGACTGAATAAAAGTTTGACAAATACAAACAGTCATGTGTTTCTGAGGGTAGAAGCTGTAGATTGTATAGATTTGACCAACAAGGGCATGTCTCTCATACTAAATACGACTAGGCACACTCACTGTCATCTGTTGTGATGAGTTGTCATGACATATGGCGAACAGTGAGAGTCGTAGCCCTGTTCAGTTACAGGCAGTGTAACAACTCAAACTATGCCACAACAATACTGGTCTACGTCAACTGGATGAAGAGGAAGTAGACGGGGGCTGGATAACAGCCTGGAATTGATTCCTGAGACAAAGGCTTGTTACAAACACAGAGAAACTAACACCAGTGGGAGCAGACTGGTGCTTCCCAAACTAGGGGTCACAAACCCATGTGGGGTCACCTGATTTAAAGAGGAACCGTTGTAACCCACACAGAACTGAGGTGAGATGAGTAAGTAACTTTTGGTTTGCTGGGAAATGCTGTTGAATTAATCAGAGCTGTTTCTATATTGTTCCTTCTTTATTTTGGACTTGAAACAACACTACTTGAATCATTTTAACATCAATTAAACAAGATGATCTTCTGAGAGACTCACACTGGCAGGTGCACACACGTTAATCCTGGCCTCCATGGGAATCAAACACACCGCCCTGGTGTTGGTTGCAAGTGCCCCGCTCTCAGTAAGCGGGCTGACGCCACCCCATCTGGATGCCTAGAATCAACCCTTTGATATTTGGGGGTTTCGCCAGGAACACAAACGTCGCCAGACCTGTTTCCACAACTGTGGGGTGATGTTTGGATTAGGGACTGCTGATGGTGGCTGAGTGGGGCTTGGTATCGGATGTCCACAGGGCAAATACCGTGCACGCATGGCTGGCCAATCAAAAGCTTTAGGGATTTGGGGAATTTCGTCAGGCGGTGCTGAGGCTGTGACGGGGGGGGGGGCTGCGATTGTCTCCAGCACCCCCACTTCTCGTGGCTCCGCCTATGTGTAAACTTCATAATCCGACTTTTATTAGGTAATCCCTGAGAGAACCCAGGCACTCATTCCGAGTTTATATCTGGTGTCAACATGATCCTGACAATCTTGTGTACGTTCTGACTGGACCACGTTCAGACAGGTATAGACAATAAAGGCAATTTATGTTCTAACTGGGATCTCATATCTCATATGAGTAAACAGAACAAGAGACACTTCAGATATTTTTCAAACAGGGCTTTTGTCTGCCCTTTTTCGAGGATTATTTTCACTCACAGAGAGAGAGAGAGAAATATCTCTGACTGGCTATGTCTGTGATCTGCTACTTTAAATGGACTGCTGGTGTCCTTCCAGAAATTACGGAATGCACTCTCCTCTGAGAGGAGCTAAAGTGGAAGACAGTTATTATCAACAAAGAACTGTGATAAACAAAGCACTGGGACACAAACACTATACCAATATATAATTATGGTGTATGTATCAATCTGAACTCCAGGATGAAGACAGTGTTGATTTTCATGGTGCTCTTTGATTGTGGGACCAGGAAGATAAACATCTGTCATGTTTCTGCCTGTACACAGTGTGTCTTCCAGAAGCATTTTCAGAACTAAGTGCCCACATGATAATAAAGCTCCAGTGCTTCCTGAAAGCCTGGTTAAAGGCCTCCACAGTCCTGCAGGAACGGGGACAGCTCCCTGGGGTTACACACTCCTACTATGAGCTCAGCTGTTGTCATAGCAAACACGTCCAAATGAGGGGGCAGTGATTCAGGCCAGGCAAACGTATCCGCAGGGACCTTTTGAAGGACGCGCAGTCGGCGCATGAGTGTATCACGCGGCTTGGAAACAATTGGGCTCAAGTGCCTTGCTCAGGGACAGCACGGCAGATTTTCAACTCGATCTGGCGGTCAAACTCCTAGGCCAGCCTGCCAACCAAACGCACACTGTTCACTGGAACAAAGAAACAATTGTAAAATCAAGAGAGAAAGAACAGAGAGACGAGACCTTGTCAAAATCAAACAGCAGCCACGTAGGGGACGCCGAATCGAACGCTGAGTAGACCCTTTAGGTGGATATTATTACGGTTGTATGGCAGGAGTCAGAAAGGTGGAAGGTGGTGACATCTATGCTCAGCTCCTAATGAAACAGAACAGATGATTCTCTTTAATAGTGAACCAGCCCCTAATCAAACAGAACAGATGATTCTCTTTAATAGTGAACCAGCTCCTAATAAAACAGAACAGATGATTCTGTTTAATAGTGAACCAGCCCCTAATCAAACAAGACAGATGATTCTGTTTAATAGTGAACCAGCCCCTAATCAAACAGAACAGATGATTCTCTTTAATAGTGAACCAGCTCCTAATAAAACAGAACAGATGATTCTCTTTAATAGTGAACCAGCTCCTAATAAAACAGAACAGATGATTCTCTTTAATAGTGAACCAGCTCCTAATAAAACAGAACAGATTATTCTCTTTAATAGTGAACCAGCTCCTAATAAAACAGAAGAGATTATTCTGTTTAATAGTGAACCAGCCCCTAAACAAACTGAACAGATGATTCTCTTTAATAGTGAACCAGCTCCTAATCAAACAGAACAGATGATTCTGTTTAATAGTGAACCAGCCCCTAATCAAACAGAACAGATGATTCTCTTTAATAGTGAACCAGCCCCTAATCAAACAGAACAGATGATTCTCTTTAATAGTGAACCAACACATCCCTGGTTATTGATGAAGTATCCTGGGAACTGACAAGACATGAACAGCATCACACAGAGCATATTTCTCTGTGAGAGCATGAGTTCTGGACTAGTAGCTCTAAGTCTGACCTGTGTGTGTGTTTGTGTGTGTGTGTGTATATCCACAGGTAAACATGAGGAGAGGAAAGACGAACACGGATTTGTGTCGAGATGCTTTACCAGGAAATACACGTAAGTTACACACCGCCATTTTGAAGGTGACACCTGCCATCCAACCACACAGAGTGGTACCCTTTAGTGCCCCTGTCGGAGGACCTGGAGAACTGCACAAATAAACAAATGCTGTGTAGCATATTGTAACTATATTTCACCAGACCAAAATAGGCATCGGACAGAAGTGGCGTCTTCCATTTGAGTCAGATTTTTCCCACGCTTACTGCAGCGTTTGTCAGATGCATAAAAACACGTTGGTTAGGGTACCTAATGCGAACTTTGGACCGTTCTCCAGAACCTTTGGCAAAGTGTGCATTCTCCAGGCCAGCGAACTGTTGTAACTGTGGGCGTGGTGGCTGGCTGGTTCGGTGCCTCTTTTGTTTGATTGGTCCCGGCTGTGCAGAGGGTTTTTACCGTGGCAGAGAGCGACGCCAAAGTGGCGGATTGCCTGGTATAGCCCTGTTACCTTGAGAGCTCAGCTCCATGGGACACTGGCGCCACCCAGAGGCCAATGCACACCACACTCCTGGAGTCAAGTAACAATACAATTCTCAAGTAAAGAATAAAGATTTAACTATTTAAAAAAATTATCTGAATTGGAATTATTTTAAATAGAGTCATTGTCAACTTTAGTAGTATTTCAAATACAATGTCTAATTTGTTGTAATTTTAGGGGATTATATGTTAGTGTTTTTTTTTTAACAGTCCCAAATCAGATTATTTTAAAAACATTTTATATACTTAAATACTAATAAAACACTCACAATATTTAAATTGAACACACTATTACATTTTTTATGTTAGATAATTTTAAATATATCAACATTTAATTCCTTAAAGATGAACATTTACAACCTTGAGAAACATTTAGCCAAGTTTAGCTATGAATCAGTGGAAGTTATATGGTGTGATAGATGTTTTGGCACCTCTTGGAAAATTTAATCATGATTTACAGTTTATTTTGCAACACTTTTGGAAAAGCTGTTCATATACAACCCCCAGATATCATCCCTCTCTCTTTTGTCTGAATCTCACACTCATCCGTGAGCATGGCTCATCACCTGCTCTCATCTCTCCTGCTCCAGCCTGCCCCCTATGGCCGAAACGGAGAAGGTGACCTCCACCCTGTCCCCTGACGGAGTGCTGACCGTGGAGGCACCAATGAACAGGCCGGCCATCAAGGCAGCAGAGGTCACTATCCCTGTCACCACGGTCAGCGACAAGGCCAAGGAGGAAAAAACCTCACGCCCATAAGCACACACACACACACACAGACACACACGCACACGTTTATAATAGACACAGATGACACAGACAGACAGTTTTGGACGGTAGGAGGATAAGGGACACTGATTAAGCCACATGCTACAAGCCCCGGGAATGCATCCACTGCAGGGTTTACACAGGCTCACGCCTCAGAGAGGGCGAAACAGGAGGAACAAGGATGTCACTCGCTCTCTTCTTCTGCAATGAGATCAGTGTGTTTATGCGCCCCAGCTGTGTCAACACATTGCAGTGCTTGTCTTCACACCGCAGAAATTACTATTAGCGTTTACATCCAGAAGATAAAAACAACTTCCCTCAGAAAACACACACACTCACTCACCCTCATTCCTTTTATGCAATTAACAGACACTGAAAGCGATTAGATGTGCGAACAGTAACTGTGGCCACGGTGTTTCCTGTCTGTCTGCACCATCTTTCTATTCTTGCTGCCTCTCCCTCTCTTTCTAGCTCTCTCTCTCTCTCTCTCTCTGTCTCTCTATTCGCTTAGAGACATTAACACGGCCAAGCGGAGCCAGGATGCCAGTGATAGCATAACTCCAGATAATTTGTTGTCAGTGACTGTAGCAGTAGGAAAGACAGCTCAAACTGATCCAGGACCAGGCTAGTGTGACACAACCCAGAACCCCCCATGAACCAGTGGGCCGGCCGCAGCCGCAGAGACAGAATAACATTGTAATGATTGTGGTTTTGTGGTTTCACCATCAGAGTGCTGCCTGAAGACGGCTGAACTGAAATATGGTCTGAGTAAGCTGGTTGTCCACGCGTACAGTATTCGCCTTAGGAACTCTGTATCTATGTTAGTCGGAGAATAAAGAAACATCTTAATACTTGTGTCTGTTATGTGCTCTGTCTCAGTCTCAATGCGATGTGTTGTTTACAGACGTGACGTCAGTTTCATTCGACTTTAGCGCCAGTGGCGTCTGTGCCATTAAGTATCATTACGAACCGGGCGGTTGGAATCCTGCGTGCTTATTGTAGGAGAGCTGTGACATGCGAGAACGCCAAACGCATACAGGCATCTCCTACTGTTCCAAATGTGTGAGTACCCGTTTTATAATGCCGGTAATGGGCAGGGGGGGGGGGGGTCGTACGGCCAATATACCACGGGAAGCACTCAGCGTCGCTTCGATACATCGCGTCAGTCCGAAGGCAGAAAGGAAGTTAAGACAGACTTGTATCTGCTAGATGTACGTG
The DNA here is from genome assembly GCA_016801105.1 of Esox niger. Lineage (NCBI taxonomy): Eukaryota > Metazoa > Chordata > Actinopteri > Esociformes > Esocidae > Esox > Esox niger. The sequence continues at coordinate 14,931 of JACXGJ010009894.1, read as the reverse complement.
TACTCAGACGAGAGACTGAACGAACACTGCTATAAAGGGAGAAGACAGTATGCCTGATTGGCTTGTGACCATCGCTGAGAGCCACACTGCGTCTGCAGCTACAGAACTCACACCGAGTGTTAAATCAGACTTCTGTGGAGCAACCTGGGACTGGCAGAAGAAGAGGAAGTGGTGAGAGAAAGTGTTAAAACGCCCACCTAAATATTTCTACCTAACACACCCCACGAGCACATTACGTGTTTTATTTAATGCCATATAGAATGTTAATTAGGAGGGTAGGAGACACTGATAAAGCCACATGCTACAAGGCGATCAGCATTTTATACAGATTTCTGGATAGCCATGGAAATAGATTGCTCCTCCTCCACACAGCAAGTCTGGCCACGACAGCTAACTTGGACTGTTAGCACACTAAAGCTACTTCGCCTATGACATGCGCGGCTTGCCCACCATCTTTAGACCACGTACTGTCAGACTGTGAACATGGCCAGTAAGTCAGAATATCCGAATTGCTAGGCTGCAATGACAGCCAAGGCTGGTAAAGATTAATATCAGGGGTTGATGTTTGAGAAGCTTGTCAGAAAAGGCTGCTCCTCCATGTGATATTCAAATGAGCAGCCTACTCCCGGAATGAGCATCTCCCTCTGGCTTCCCCTCGGAGCAACATTAGGCATCTTCGGTTCACTGGAGTAAACCTAATCTTTAACGTCCAACCAATGTCCTCATAAACAAGAATGTACAGTATTTGGATGTGTCATTGCTAGAGGGGGAACATCTTCGTCACACTCGGTGACCACATTCTCTCTGGGTTTAGCAAAGCTAGGTAACAAGCGAGTTAAGATGTCTAGCTTGCAACGCCATCAGGGAGGGAGTTATTTAACAGTTTGAAAGTTAAATACCATGTGTGATATAACATTTCTGACCCAGGGATTCATATTGCTGGTGTCAATTACTAAAGAACTAGTGTTGTATCCGATTGCTTTCACCACAGGTTTGCACGACAGCTGTAAACGAATGTACTTCAAATGCCCATCACAAAGTCAAAACATTCAAAACCAAAATGTTTTTATTATGCTGTGAATCTATAGTGTCACAGACACACTGTAGCATTTTTTTCTGGTTTGTACAAAATCGATAAGAATAAAAAACCCTTATGCACACCACCAAGGTGAATGGGTTTAGCTTTGTTGACAGTGTGGGGGGTTGGGTAATGTATTGATGCTCAAGCGCCAAATCGATAGAAATGGATAAGAAAAGGCCTAAGCCATCAGGTGCCCAGTTCAGGAAAAAGAGGAGAGAAGAAGAGAAATAGGCTAGGATAACACACGTTTGTTAGCTATGTTATGTTGCTTGCTGTGCTTTTACACAAAGGGGGACAACATTCAGTTTTCTGTCCAACTAGTTTACATCACACTGGAGGTAATTTCACACAGCTTCATTATGATGATGTGGGCAGCCAGCAGCCAAACTATTTCAACCTGACTAGCACATTATTTACTTGGTTAACTTTCACTGAGGTGACATCATGAAGGTTTTCTGTGATTGTATTGTCTAGATCCTGAGTTCAGTAAGTGAAATTTCCAATGCTGTGATCTAACTCAGAAGACGTAAATATTATGTGATATTTTGTATATTTTGTGATATATTGACTCTTCTGGGTGTCTTTTGCTTAGAATGATCCAAGCAGGCTGTATGGTTCATTTGGTTCCTATTCTGAAAGTTTTATAAATTGTGCATAATGGCATGTATATTGAATTGTGCACCAAATGTCTCGGGTGTCAGACTCATATACTGTATCTCAATGCAAATTCAGGGGCTCTTCTGAAATACTTTGGAGCACCCTAAAAAGAAAAATCATTTTGAGGACTGCAAAGAACCTTCTCATGATAATGGGGCCAACATGAGGAGCAAAAACAAAGGTATCCAAGCCAGATCTTGAAAATGAATCCAAGGGCTTGATTTTGCCGGTCTCATACATTGATCCTGGTTGTGGATGATGCTGCTAAAAGTGCTGTTGACGCTGCATGTTACTTTGGCCTCTTACACAAACTGTACACCCAGTTCTCAGCCTCCACATTCCAATGGGCCAGGATTGGCCCATTGGAAAAACATGAGGATATCACTTTGAAAATGTGGACTGAGTTGGGCTGGGAGGAATGACATCACTTTGAAGATGTGGACAGAGACGAGGTGGGAGGAATGACATCACTTTGAAGATGTATACTGAGTCGAGGTGGGAGGAATGACATCACTTTGAAAATGTAGACTGAGTCGAGGTGGGAGGAATGACATCACTTTGAAGATGTAGACTGAGTTGAGGTGGGAGGAATGACATCACTTTGAAGATGTAGACTGAGTCGAGGTGCGAGGAATGACATCACTTTGAAGATGTAGACTGAGTCGAGGTGGTACCTTGCCTCAGTTAAGTGTCTAGCCACCAAGCTATCAGGCAGCAGTGGTGAGAGGCACGGATTGATGTGAGTGATCAAACCAAAGACCCTGTATGGCCCATGGAGCCCCACAAGCTAGAACCGCCCCTGCCTCATGCCTGCCATAACCTCTGACCAAGCCTGATATGGAGGTCCTGAATAGGTTCCATTCCAAAGCAAAAGAGAATCAACTGCTTGAAATCGAATGGTTTCTAACTACAGCTTAAAGATGCCAATAACATTGACTGCAACATTTTACGATTTGCTTTTGCAGTGGAACAAGATTAATTATTTTGTGTGGTGGAAAACACTTTATTGATTTCAAGCAAGTGACTTATGATTAACTTAAATTATTTTGTGGCCCTGTTAAACTGCAAACCAAAGAAATACATATGTGGGTACCCAAAGATGTATGCAATGATTTCAGAAGTTATCTAGAATACATTTTTTGGTGCCAGTATTTTTGGCCACAACAGTACAGTTCATATGTTCTTATTTGGATCCCTTTGAACTTTTTGTCAAAGCAGGAGCTCTCCCTGGTCTCCCGGAAAGTGTCCAATACAGCTGTTAGTATTGAGCCGTACCAGTGAGAGCACGACAGCACCTTCACTCTTTGATGTCTGATGCTACACAGCTGTCTAGCTAGCCATCGGGGTGATTCTGAAGACGTCTAGTTGTTGTTTGGTACCAACTTTCATTCCCTTCCAGTTGAAAACCCAGGCAGTGCAGCGTATTAATGCACACTCACCAGCTCTCCACTGCTTCTCGCACTGGCACCGCGGGGGGCTGCTATTTATAGAGACTGAGGGCTGCTGTCTTTGCCCCGGGCTTCCGGAAATTCTCTGACTACGCCGGTCAGAAACCTGATGAGCGACTGAGCTTTTTCTGGTTCTCATTGAGGGGAAAGTTCAGGGACGATAGGTGTTGGCCAGACAATGCTCTGCCATGGGTAGAGTGGTGGTGTGTTATGCACACACACACACACACACACACACACAGCACTACTACGGACTGTGTACTACGGACTGTGATCCAAACTCCTATTGCAGTTTCTAGCTTTGAGGAAGCTTTATTTCCAAGTCTGATTTGGAAAGACCACCTTTCAGGCTGAACATCAAAGACAATACCTTGACCAGCTTAGGTGTGATTCACCATTTGTCTGCTATATGGTGTGTTTCTATGGTGTAATCACAGCATATCACATTGGGCGCGCCTAATGTTTATTGACCGTTTCAAAATTACAGGCGCAATTACGACGCCGTTGACGTTAGTCTGTCGTGTGATTCGGGCTTTACTTAGAAACCAAGTCTACTTTCTCGCGTCTCCGCACGAAACTCCGCACAAATGAGCTGATCCATAACTCAGAAATATACTTCGTGTTTGCACTACCGAGGAAGGCTTAGCGTGCAGTTTCTTCATGGCTCGCGGATCATCTCGTGATGTGTTTTTCACGGTTGAGCTGTTAAATAATAAAATAGAAAAATATTTTGTTGGTATAACCTGTGTTAAACCCTACTAATCCTTGATTTATATATGTATTACAAGTAGTAGAACACTCACTTACCCATGATGGAAACTTTTCACCACGAATTCCAACTCCATCCTAGCAAGGTTTCAAAATGGCTAAATAAACAGAGCCACGTTAGCAGTAGTGGCGCGCCTACAATGCCTATTAGACCATATCCAAATTACGCGCGCAGTATTGGCCGCGTTGACATTCGTCTGTCCTGTGATTTTTGGCTTTACAAATAATTTAATTAAGATTGCATTACCGGAACTTTTCACTATAATACAATTCAGTAATTCCTGACCCTTGAATGCGAAGGAAAAAGCTGATTTTTTTACTTTGACAGTCTGTGGATACTACCGAAGCTGCTATATGTGATGAAGAAAAGGATAGTCACTGTGGTAACAACTGGAGATGCTGTGTGCTGAGACAGTCTTCCACAGCCTGAAAGATCAAACAGAAAACATTCACCAAGAAACCTATTCACAAAGAAAGAGCTTCGTCCATAGTAGCCTGGTAGCGTACAGTGTAGCTCAGCCAGGGGGCGTGGATTTGGAAGACAGGGGATGGGGGTCATGACACCCCCCCATCCCAGAAAGGAGTAAATGTCATGAGATCCATTGACTCTGACCCCCCATATGCAATACATAACTATGTCCTTGGTCTTGGCTGTAGTGCCCTGTAAGGACTGCTACCCTGTCACATGTGGAAGGAGGCCTTTGTGTGTGCCAGTGTGATGTCATGAATGAAAAGGAGGGGAATCAGCATGAGCACTATGTTATGTAATCCTGGTCTTCAGCCCATTCAGATTACTGTTCTCCGATTTATTCTGTTACTTCACAAATTCCTTCAGAAACACACTGACCCATGGATTATCTATTTCAACTTGTGTAAATGTGTCTCAACCAATAACCAGTTCAGCCTCTTCTGCAGCCAGATTGGCTGAGTAACACACTTCCTCCCCACATCCAAAATGTGTGTTCCCACAACAGCGTTTATCTTCAGCGAGATGGGAGAGGTGGGTTTGCGTCTGGCACTGTAGCCCTGCTACGAGGAGAGCAGGGGATGCGTATTCTAGCCCTAGCAACAGCAACTGGATTGGTTGGTGCTGATGCTCAATCCAGGCCATGGATTGGCTAAAGTTTCAATAGGGGACCATGGTGTGATCATTTATCTTCTGAAAGTAGTACTTCTTTGTTAAGAGTAAACGATGGAGTGAAGATGTCAAGTAAATATGCATTGTGGTAATTTTACGCAGAGCCCTATGCCACATCCATAGTCCTTTCAGTGGTATGCTTGTGACTTTCATCATATGAGTGGGTGATATTTACATTTAACACATTTTCATTTAAAGAAAAGGTGCATGTGTGAAACGACAGACAAACAATGTACTGCATCTGTTAAGCAATAAAGTGCTCCATTTACCGCTAAACTATGCGACGGTTCATGCCCCTGGATGCGTGTTCCCTGAAGTCCACATCTCATCCATCCACAGTTCTGGGCCTCTACAGGAATCCTCTAATGCTTTGTGAAGGACTTTTCTCCTCCCACTCGCCTTCGATTGACTGTACAGGAACCGTCCCTGTTACCAAAATCAATAACTACTAAGGGAAATTATCACAATCTGCTTACCAAGGCCCTATTGGCTCCATTTAACTCTGGCAGATAAGTTGTGCTTTTGACTTTGGCTGGGGGCGGGGTGTGTGGCTGGGGGCGGGGTGTGTGGCTGGGGGCGGGGTGTGTGGCTGGGGGCGGGGTGTGTGGCTGGGGGCGGGGTGTGTGGCTTGAACTGGGGGTGGTGGACAGGATCTGTCCCTGATTCAGCCGCTAATCCAAGTAGCAGCACCAGTCCATACAATGTTCTGTATTGCGTGCGTGTTTCACTTTGGCGACAAGGTGATCTGAAGCCTGGCTCGTGTGTGTAATTGGGTGGTGGGGGTCGGGGGGGGGGGGCCTGCAAGGCAAGCCCGTAAATATCGGGGGTGCAGGGGGGGGGCGGTGACACCACGGCCCACGGTGGGTGGGGGGATCCGTGCTTCACCTCAATCATAAAAACATTGGGCGTTTTGATTTTACATTGTGTGTTTCCATTCTGTTCTCACAATCAGAAGCCAGTACATCGACAACATTTGGCGCCCAGCCTCGCCACGCCACGCCAGTGGTGCGAGTGGTCGTTTCTGTGTGTGTGGGCGCTCGTGTGTACATGCCCGTGCATTTTGGCGCTGAAATAATTTGTATTCAGATTGTGTATTTTATATGAACCAACTGTTTATTGATACATACCAGTGAAGCATTTGTTGGATGGGAACACATTGTGTTTCAGTCATCAAGTTTTTCGTACCTCCAGCCGGGCCAGCTGCCATCATTTCAATTCTAACCTACAGAGTAGTCATACTTTCGGAATGCGATTTCACATTTATACATTTTCTTCTTGTTTGCCGAAAACACTTTGATGGGAAAGCCGCCATAGATCCGTCGTCGGATCGATCTGTCTACCTATGTTTTAATACATTAGATCTTTCGTCTGTCTGTCTTGATGTCTGGCCACATTACCTTAATACTTGTTCACAATCAATCTATCATCTATGTATGTTGTCAATCCATATGTATCTACATGTATCTAAATGCTTATCTACGGTACCTACAGTACGTTACCTACCTTTCAAGCAATATAGAAAAAACTTACAACTGCAGATAATTGATGCAACTGAGGTTCTCACAATAAATATTTTACAGACTGTATACATAAAAAGTATGATAAATCTCTCATATTATACTCTATCAAATATACAACTACAATTAAGTGTGCAGTCAATGTGTAATTCTATCTATCTCAATTTACCTAGTAACCTACCTGTCTAGCTGTATAGTGACTAACAGATATAAGTTTTCTACACCTGCCAATTTGTACTAAAACAGTATCCGTCAGAACCCTAAAGAGAACTAAGAACTAAGTCCTGATGAAGACAAACAAACAAAAAAACAACAGAATATCAGGAACCAATCTCAAAACACCTCATACTGACGATAGGAATTCAACAACAGCAGCACTGGAATAGGTTTAGAAGAGCTTTGTAATATTTAATTTAATATTTATTATCATTGCTGTCATTTTCTCTTGTGCAATCGCTACATAACTGACATTTATGATACCAGGAGACAGTAAAAGGTAAAAAGGTTTCTGAAACAATAATGATCATGGTCCATGACTGAAACAAAAATCACTGTTCAAGCTGGATCTCACTGCCTAACGTAATACAGTACTAACAAAGAGGTCATTCTAATAAATAAACCGTTTTACAATGTGATCATTATATAAGCTACTATGACAAAAACACCAGACAGTATGTTCAAGATCGAGCTAACACTGATGGGGTGTATCCTCTCTCCCTTTCCCTCATGTTTAGCAACAATAAATAAATACAAGAACTGCATGTCACTATAGCAATTTCCATTACAGATCAATTTATTGTTAACAATCACCGTTTTGGTATAGCGTACTTTCAGCAAATGGAGTAAAGAAAACACAGATTAAAGTAACATTTCAACGATCCAATATAAAGGATAAATAGAAAACAAATGAGATTGAAGTCTAATTATTTATGTTCATATGAATACCTAACGTCTATAGTATAAGTTAATAATAATGAAGTCAAGCTATTGTTTAACTACATCACCGGCATGCACAATATTGTATCAGAGAGAATATTGGAGCAGTTTTCGTCTTACACTGAAGAAACAGTATATGCAAGTGCATTTCCTGACAATTGAAAAAAGTCAACACGAAAAGAAAATCCACAAACCTCAAAGATGCTTTTAGATTCATCCTCCATTATATGTTGCCAAAGCTCTGTCCAAAAAAACATGTTTTGTCCACCGATAGAGCACTCGCTTCCAGTCGACTCTCACTTCAGGGATTCAAGTGATTATTGTAAACAAAAATGTAGCGTATTTTAGGGTGCAAGATTCAGTTGAACAATTTCAAATTCAAAACGCATCCACGGTATATTTTACTTTTCATTGTTTTAGTAATTTCATTTGTATTTAGAATATTCGTCTGAAACCCACATTCGTAGTAAGGGACGAATAATAATATCAATAACAAACCAGATACTCGAAGATGTTATGTTCGCATAGAGCATTAGAGTACTGTACTGGCGATTTATTCACTGTATTCCTACTTTAGTTTGACTGGGTACAAACACATTCCTGGAATCGTGGGAACAGACCATCAGTTGTGTATGTCAATCACGGAGAACACAACAATGACCATTACAAGGAGAAGTACACCCTTGGGATTCCATGTCGTTAAGTCGAAGGTGGCTAGCTTTTGGTACGACACCGCTCTCCCGCACGGGAACCTATTTGCAACACTTTCTTTTTTTGCGAGGCGATGACATTCAAGTTGTTTTATGCTCTATATATTTATTTTCTTTTTGCGGAAGCTTTGATCTCCCCTTACGATTCTGAACACTCCTCTGCCGCCAGATAAGTTTAAATAAGCAGCTCCACTTCATTTAGCGCCATAACAACAGTCTCTACGCCAGTGTGAGGTTTTCACTGATAACCTAACAGCCACACTGTACTCACCGACTGACTGACACAAGCCTTCTACCTCTCAAGTGGTATTTTGGCAAATGTTGCTGAGGCAATCAAGTAGGAAGGGGTTCATCTATTGGTTTCCCTCCAACTACACTAAAATCTCAAATCATCTCCCCTCCTAATCCTCTTTTGAATTCAAATTTTTCGTCTCTTTTTAAATTCGTGGAAAAATAAAGTACTGCAGCTGCAGAAGTATCGTCAGCCGGCAAAAGTTGCTGCCAAAGTTCCACCAGCCAACATTTTTAAAATTTCTAAGAACATATTTTATTGTAATTTTTAATTTGTTGTCATTTGTGAGCGGGTGTGTTGTGTGTAACGGCTGAAACAGGACACAGGGGGTCTCTCGTGGGGACCCTCTAGTTGTTGGTCTCGCCTCCTTCGTCGTCCTGCTGGTCGCTCGTCCACAGTGTCAAGTTGTCCCGAAGCAGCTGCATGATGAGCGTTGAGTCTTTGTAGGAGTCCTCGTTCAGGGTGTCCAGCTCGGCGATGGCGTCGTCGAAGGCGGTCTTAGCCAGGTGGCAGGCCTGCTCGGGCGCGTTCTGGATCTCGTAGTAGAACACGGAGTAGTTGAGCGCCAGGCCCAGGCGGATGGGGTGGGTGGGCTGCATGTGCTCCTTGCTGATCTCGTGGGCCTCGCTGTAGGACTTCTCGGAGGACTCCACCACGCCGGCGCGCTTCTCGCCCGTGGCCACTTCTGCTAGGTAGCGGTAGTAGTCGCCCTTCATCTTTAGGTAGAACACCTTGCTCTCGTGCTGCGTCTCGTTGCAGTTCTTGATCAGGAAGTTGTCCAGGAGGTTGAGCACGTCTTGGCACACCGTCTCCAGCTCCTTCTCGATCTTCTCGCGGTACGCGCGCACCATCTCAATCTTCTTCTCGTTGCCGTCCGCCGAAGTCTTCTGCTCAATGCTGGAGATGACCCGCCAGGACGAGCGCCGCGCCCCCACCACATTCTTATAGGCCACGGAGAGCAGGTTTCTCTCCTCATTGGACAAGGCCTCGTTCAACTCGGTCACCTAGGAGACAGAGAGAGGGAGGGAAAGAGGAACAGGATTGGTCAACTGTTGCTGTTTACCGTGAAATAGTATTTTGATATTTTAGTGTCATTAGCAGATATCATTTTAAAGTTTGGACAAATTACATAAATGAATTTACACTGCATTCCGTTTGTCTTACTCTTGCTAGGCATCACGAATAAGGAAGGATATGGTAACACATTTCAATAGCTTGATCTCGCAATTTGTTCACTAGTTAAACACATTCATATAGCTACAGCTAGTCACACAAACATAAAAGAGCAACGATGTAGTAAGCAATACCAAGATCACACACCCGGGCAGGGTATATTCCCACTGAAATCTACACCCGGGCAGGGTATATTCCCACTGAAATCTACACCCGGGCAGGGTATATTCCCACTGAAATCTACACCCGGGCAGGGTATATTCCCACTGAAATCTACACCCGGGCAGGGTATATTCCCACTGAAATCTACACCCGGGCAGGGTATATTCCCACTGAAATTCCAATTCTATAAAAAGAGACTGAAAGTTTCCTGCTAAAATGAAATTACAAGTTCCTTACAGTTCTATATATTCTTACAATTTTTAAATCAAATCACGGATGATGTGCCTTAAAAACAAATTGTCTCTGCCCATTGTGCTATACAATCAAACCAGCAGACCAGCAGGCAATTGAAATAAACATTTAGCCATTCATGGTGATTCATAATGATGGCGCACAGAGCTGGGCTAGCTCTCTTTATCTCCCGCTGTCATACCCCAGGGCTGCTGCTGTTGGACCACGCCCGCCTGTAGTAGGGTGACATCATCCTCCGGCCGTCCTTGGCTGCTCATTGGCTAAAAGCTTGTTTTGTTTGGTTTTGTTTCCAAAGGACTGTGTCTGTCTAGGTGGAGGATTTAATCCTTTATGCCCCCGCCGAGAGAAGACCATGCACCGTGCATCACAGCCGTCTTTGCATACTAAACCCTCAGCTCTGCAAATAAAGCCTGTTACTCTCTGACCACGTCCCAAGAAGTGCCCTATTCCATTCATAAGGCACTACTTTTCACCCAATCTGGTAAAGAGCAGTGCACTTTAATTCAGGGGATTTAGGATCCACCCTTGGCTCCAGGGCTTTATCTCCCCTCGAGTCCCAGAGGATGGGGGCCCTGGGAGTGACAGCATCGTTTACACCAAGGCCCTTTGTGAAATGACAGCCCTGCTGATTGTTTTGTCAATGCCCCTCCAAAAAAATGATATTCTAGGCCACTCAAAACTAGAGACATTTTGGTGATCATTGAATATATACGGAAATCGGAAAAGCACAGAATTAAGCCGACTAGATTGTTTGCTATTTGGCCTTAAGCTGCTTTGCCCTGCTCTTGGTGTTCTCGCCAAGGAGCTCAGAGAAAACAACCTGACAGCTTGTGGTTTGGCGATGTCTGTTCAGGAGTTGGCCAACGGTTTATCGGCGAATCAGAAGCCTGCTAAGGCATCCATATTGTATATTGCCAGTGCTGTTACAACAATGTCAATGTATTATGTGAGCTGAACACAAGCTGACAATCGGCCAGAAATAGTATCTGATTCAGCAATATTTCCACATAGTTTTTTAGGAGCCATGCTCAGCTTATTCTGTAGCTTTTGAGGGCTAAGCACATCCACGGGGCGACAGCAACGTTACTCTGACCAAAACCTGCCCCGCCTGTTCATTGACGTCTAGGCCTAAACAACTGGTTATCTTTCCATGTCGGCTTTCATTTGATTAAGTGGGGAGGAGATGGCTCACTATAATTTATTTGCTAATCTTCCTCGGTTCTCCCATTCTCACTCTCTCCATCAAGGCTATCTATTTGATCAATCTATCTATTCTGGAACAGATCCTTTTCCCGACCCATTTTTCTGAAGCATCGTCTCCTTCTGAACCACCCAGGAGGGGTTCCGCTGTCTAACTTCCAGAATCAGAGTGTTGAGTCATGTGTGACATGTACTGGAGCCTGTTCGGGTATCCCACTAACCACAGCCCTCGGCTGAAGAAAAACCTAACAGATGACTTCGTTTTTGGAGCTTTCGTCTTCCAACCCCAAAGCTTATCGGATGATCCAAGTGGAGTTGGTTCTTCTTCTTTCGCCGTGTGCTTGGAGCGTTGGACCAGCTACGTGAGGAACACAGCCTAGGTGGAAGTGATAGTGTCTACACTGTAACCAAATCACTTGTCCTGTACAAATGGAAAACAACAACAACACTGTTCGGCAGCTGATGCGTTTTACGTGGCACAAGTGTACTCCATCACCCAGAACTGTATTGACATTTATATATTTAAATATAAAAGTAAAGCTTCAGTTTCCATGGAAACTAAGAACTGCTTTGTTTTTAACAACCATGGTATCTTTTTTCTGAGCTGGAAGTACTGGTGGCCTACAGCCCATACTGCCAATGGAGGGTAGTGGGTTATGGTAGAGAAGAGAAGGCCTAGTGGTTAGAGGGTAGGAGATGTAAACACACAGACACACACATCTCTATAGAACGGGATCCTCACAGGGATCCTCACAGGGATCCTCACAGGGATCATCACAGGGATCATCACATAGATCTTCAAAGGGATCCTCACAGGGATCATCACATGGATCATCACAGGGATCCTCACAGGGATCATCAAAGGGATCCTCACAGGGATAATCACATGGATCCTCACAGGGATCATCACATGAATCCTCACAGGGATCCACACAGGGATCCTCACAGGGATCCTCACAGGGATCCTCACAGGGATCCTCACAGGGATCATCACAGGGATGCTCACATGGATCCTCACATGGATCCTCACAGGGATCATCACATGGATCCTCACATGGATCCTCACATGGATCCTCACAGGGATCCTCACAGGGATCATCACAGGGATCATCACAGGGAATTACCTTAGAAGGCTAAAAGAACAGCCTCTCTTCTTGAAACGTGATTGAAGACAAAATCCCCTAACTGCCCAGTGGCCAAATGAATATATGGTAAAATATTTCAACAGAACTGAAATGTATTAAAATATAGTGTGTGAATATCTTTATTATTGCATAGTTTGTTTTATATATACACCGATAAGCCATAACATTAAGATCAGCTGCCTAATATTGTGTAGGTCCCACCTTTGCCTCCAAAACAGCCCTGACCCGTTGAGGCATGGACTCCACTAGACCTCTGAAGGTGTTCTGTGGTATCTGGTACCAAGACATTAGCAGCAGATCCTTTGTGTTCTGCATGTTCCTAGATGGGGCCTCCATGGATCGGACCTGTTTATCCAGCACATCCCACAGAGGCCAATGCCATCAGGGAATACCATTCCCATGAAAAGGTGCACATGATCTGCAGCAATGCTCAGGTAGGTGGTACGTGTCAAAGTAACATCCACAATGAATGGCAAGATCCAATGTTTCCCAGCAGAACATTGTCCAAAGCATCACATTACCTCTGCCGGCTAGCCATCTTCCTATAGTTCATCCGGGTGCTGAAATGTAAAAGAAAACATGATTCATCCGACCAGGCCATGTTCTTCCATTGTTCCATGGTCCAGTTCTGATGCTCATGTGCCCATTGTAGGTGCTTTCGGCAGTGGACAGGGGTCAGCATGGGCTCCCTGACTGGTCTATGGCTGCACAGCCCCAAATGCAACAAACTGCGATGCACTGTGTGTTCTGACACCTTTCTATCAGTAAGAGTATTCACTTTTTTAGCAATTTGAGCAACAGTAACTTGTCTGTTGGATTGTAACAAACGGGCCAGCCTTTGCTCCCCATGTGCATCAATGAGCCTTGGCTGCCCACTGCAGACCAGGAACACCCCTCAAGGGCTGCAGTTTTGGAGATGCTCTCACCCAGTCGTCTAGCCATCACAATTTGGCCCTTGTCAAAGTCACTCAGATCTTTATACTTGCCCGTTTTTCCTGCTTCTAACACCTCAACTTTGAGGACAGAATGTTCACTTGCTGCCTAATATACCCCACCCACTGACAGGTGCCATGATGACGAGATTATCAGTGTTATTCACTTCAACTGTCATCATTTTATGGCGTGGGTGTGTGTGTGTGTGTGTGTGTGTGTGTGTGTGTGTGTGTGTGTGTGTGATTTCTAAAATAAACATATTTTTGCATATAATATGTGCATTTTTGTAAATATAATCACTATTTTCAGAAAAGAATCTGCAATCAGCAGATACAGACAACACTAAGTTGTCTCTCTGAAACACACCACAACGGCACTGACTCAACGTCCACAACTGGCATGAAGGCCTGACAACCAGCTTAGTTAAGTAGCAAGCATTGTACGACACAGTGTCCTGAGTTATAAAGCATCATAAACCAATCAACAGCTCCGGAGATGACCTCCGCACGCTGGAACTGGTGAAAAGGGGAGAAAAACAAAACAGACGTGACCAAAGGGCAACGGAGAACGAGGAGTTGGCAATTATTTTCAACCCCAACCCACACAGACCGACACACACACACACACACAAACACACACACACACACTCACTCACACACACACACACACACACACCAAGACAGGTATACAGGCATACATGTATCATTTAGTTCAACAGAGGAGCCGTCACCAGCTCTACTGTGGCACATCCAGGCACGGGCGGCAAAGTGGACAGGGTCAAACAAACAAGCCCTGACTGGTCCCTCGGCTGGCCCCATTGAAAAATGGCTGCCTTTGTTTCAGCAGCCGGAGGTCAACCAGGATCGACTGATGGAAACCGTGCCGCAGGGATCACAATAGGGCCCACTGTCCACCCAAAAGGCTCATCAGTGGACAACGCTCTCTCCCGTGACTCATCCCCGCACTGTCTGTCGACCCTCAAACCGCTATGTGTGCCACAGCGACAACAGAAGCCTCAGGAAACCAGAAGACCAGTCCTTCCTGTCTCATGTGTAGCTGATGTCTGCCTGCGCCGCGCCACAGGGAGCCAAGGTCTAGCATTGTGTTCCACTACCTCTTGCCCTCTCTGCCTGTCTGTCTCTCACACCTAACATCTCTCTCTCTCTGTCTGTCTCTCACACCTAACATCTCTCTCTGCCTGTCTCTCTCACACCTAACATCTCTCTCTGTCTGTCTGTCTCTCACACCTAACATCTCTCTCTGTCTGTCTCTCACACCTAACATCTCTCTCTGCCTGTCTGTCTCTCACACCTAACATCTCTCTCTGTCTGTCCGTCTCTCACACCTAACATCTCTCTCTGTCTGTCTCTCACACCTAACATCTCTCTCTGTCTGTCTCTCACACCTAACATCTCTCTCTGCCTGTCTGTCCCTCACACCTAACATCTCTCTCTGTCTGTCTGTCTCTCACACCTAACATCTCTCTCTGTCTGTCTCTCACACCTAACATCTCTCTCTC
>JACXGJ010009893.1:0-23182 GCA_016801105.1 Esox niger | reverse complement strand
ACACACACACACACACACACACACACACACACACACACACACACACACACACACACACACACACACACACACACACACACACCTCAATAATCAGAATCATTTGACCGACCGCCATTAACGGGACAACAGCTAATGCCATGCTAGACACACAAAACGTACTTCCAGGCAATAACGGTTCCCTTAAACCGGCCTCCAAGAACGACTGGCCTTGGCGGTCCTACTGCATTAGGGGTCCCGGTTCACCTTCACATTCGTACAAGAGCGTGATATGAATGGAAACTTTACACAATGATGGTATGAGAGGACAGGCAAAGAAATGGCTAAGCAAAATTAAATAAAAAGTGGATGAATAGAAAACAATTGCCTTCCACACACCAGACAATGGTCTCTGTTCAACAAATCATTATTCTGACTGTAGTCTGCGAAGCGCTGCTCTCCAGATGAGTGACATGGCCTCAAATTAACACTTTGGAGAGCTATTAGGCAGGCCTAAACATTACGAGAATGCGTCCCTGTGTTTTCGGGGACGACAGGAGAAAACGTATTTCCATCAGAC
The DNA here is from genome assembly GCA_016801105.1 of Esox niger. Taxonomy (NCBI): domain Eukaryota; kingdom Metazoa; phylum Chordata; class Actinopteri; order Esociformes; family Esocidae; genus Esox; species Esox niger. The sequence continues at coordinate 22,626 of JACXGJ010009893.1, read as the reverse complement.
ACTGACGCTCAGGGCAACTGTGTAGAAACTGGGGTACTGGGTATTAGAGGAAGCAAACAAATGATGTCAGTGATTTGTGTGTGTATGTGCGCACGCACGTGCCTGCGTAGGTGACCGCTAAACAGACGGTTCTGATTGAGTGATTATCTGAAATGGCCAGTTTCTGAAAATCAACACAACCTGGCCATTCAGTAACAGATCATTTCATGTCCTGTTGAACAAACTCAGTCTCTTTCCCTTGAGACACCTCCATACAGAGGAGAAGGGAGAGAGGGAGGACAGTGGGAGGGACAGATGGGACGGAGGGGAGACTAAGGTGGGAAGACAGGTTGAGGGGTGGAGGAGAGAGGGCCAGGGATGAAGGAAGGAAAATGTGTCATTAATGTTGACTCTCAACGAGGCATCAACCGTGAGCACAGAATGCTGTTTCGTTCTTGGGACAAAGGGTTACGGAGAGGACATACACACACACACACACACACACACACACACACACAGCTGACCAGAAAACAAATGAATAAATGGGGTCAGTGTACACAGTGGGTTCATGTTCTGCATGAAAGACAAACAAACAGACCCTTTACTCACAGTCAGTCCCGGACCAGGGACACAGAGGGACAGTGAGCGAGAGAGAGCCATAGAGAAAGAGAGGAGGGGAAAACTCCCTCTGCTTTTTGGCCCTCTCCATTTGACCTAGGACCTTGAGGGGGCAGGGTCCCTTCCTGTTTTTGGTCTGTTATGGATCACTGCGGCATGCAGACAGTTTCTAACTGGCTGATCTTGATTGAGTTTGAAAGTCAAAACTACACAACATTTGATTGAAAATTTGGTACGGGGATGAGAGAATACACCAATCACCTATTGAGAATTGCTATTCAACCTATAGCCAATGTCCACCCATTTAATAGCCAATGTCCACCCTTCTAAAACCCATAATACATAAATGCAGTAGCCAGACGCTAGTAGGTATAATGGCTGGTATTTCAAAAGCCCAATGCATTCGGAAGCATACATACCAATCCCTGCCAGGCACCTACAGCACGGGAAATCCATGGGAAAATTGGTATCCGAATGAGTTGGTAAAGATTGATACATTGTCGTTTTTATGTAATAACTGCAACACAATTCACAGCACTTAGACTGTAGTTTCAAAAACGCTATGTTTTTCCAGGGTTGCCACCCCCAAATAATGTTGTTCAAATCGCTGGCCTCTTTAAGATCTAACAATCGCGATGGTCACTGTGATTTTTGTTTTAAATCAGTTGTTTTTCACGACACCCACTGCCCTACACCCCTACAAAACATGTACAAAAGTATTTTCTTATACAAAACCTGCAACAGTAGTCTACTGTATAATTTGCCAGTTTGTCAAGCAGTGTAGCCTCGTGACTGATATACGTTTCTGCCAAAGAGAATCAAAGTCCCTGAGATTTGTTCTATAAGAGCACCGATTTATTACATAATTAACACCACAAGGGAGCTTTCTATGATCTCTTCAGGACTCGAATAATGGGTGGAGACAACTGATCGGATATAATATTTTTTCACCCCGCATATGGTGGCTGGTTGTTATCCCCATGTAATCACATCAGCCCCAACAATCTGTGTGGCTTTATTTCACATATTACCAAACTCAGCCACTTAAAGTGAAAATACACCGTTCGCTTACCCCAGGAATTTTTGTTGAACACACAATTGCTGTCCAAATGTTGTCACGTCTTCTTCGCTTTCTAAAACCAACGACCAGACGAAGTCCCTTACGGATTTTTTCACTGTGCGTAGAAAGTTCACTATTCACATTTTCGACCGACTAGCCAGAAAACGTTGCTGGGCGAGACCCTTAGGGGAGAGCGAGCAATGACGACGATACATCCCGGGAAAGATGACAAGGTTGGAAGTTTGAAAATGTTCCCACAAGCTTTTCGTTCCTCGAAGCTCTGTTTTATTTTTACATAATTATCGTTAGTGGAAAACAAACACACCTTTGGATTATGTCAACAAGAATGAATTGGCAATAAACTGCACGTTGAACTGTGATCCCGCGGTACAGCGCCCAAAAAAGAAGAATGGAGTATGTTCTCTCCTCCCCTTTCTTTTTTTTCTCCACCTCTTTCTTTCTATTACAAAAGACTGAGCGTGTACGTATCAGTTTACACCGAAGGCTGGAGAGAGTAGACAAACTAACGTAAAAGCTGAAGAGAAAACAGGGAGACATCCACACTTCCCATTTTCAATGGAGACATGAATCGCCGCTGTAAGGCTATGTTTTAAAAGAAATCCGCTAAACTACATGCCGGCATCATCTGGAAAGTTGTAGCATACGTTGTAATCTTTTGGAGATTTACGTTAAATATTTCTGTTCAGTAGGAGAGTCTGTCCTAATTTGTAGCATTTCTGATTAAATCTACGAATAAGGTTGTCTTGAGGTTCAAGGGGGTCAAAACCTTTGTTTTTTCGCTATTGCCGAATGTACGCCGGGTGGATAGAATTGTTATATTGTTTCACTGTTGGAAAATATATCGTTGACATTGGTTAGGGGGCACTGCAGGTATCTGCAAAGAACATGCCTTGAATTAGTGTTCCATTGGTGTAATTAGCCCCGTGTTACGGTAATGCGATCTAACCTCTAACTTAGCCAACTGATTACCATACAATACACAAAGATAACATTTCACGATTGAGTCCGTTTATACTGGAATTTTAATGTGACTGATGTATGTAAGAACTCAGTGTTCAGCCAGGGTTTGAGCAGAAGAAGGCCTGACCTCGCTACAATGTTCTTGTAAGTACAGAGTGTATGTCCCAAATGGCACCATGTTCTCTTCATAGAGCACCGCCTTGCTCCTGGTTGAATTTACTGCTGTGTGAAGTAAAGTTCCATTAAGTTGTCAAGCAGAGTCTTAAAGGTCAACGTTAAACCACTGTCCACGTGGGGTCATAAAGGTCAATGTTAAACCGCTGTCCCGTTTAAGGCCTGATTTTGACCTGTGAACTCTACATGCCTGACTTTCATATAACATGTATCCATGTGTAATCTTCCCTATTTTGTGTTTGTGTCTGTTCTTATTGAGCTCCTCCTTATGTCCAGTCAGCAAGCTTACATCACACCAGTGAACCCATTCCACTCATTCCTCAAGCACCATGTGGCCTTGTAGCCAACTATATAACCTATACACTGCAAGGCTTTAGACTGCCAGATATTGTGTTGTTATTGACTGAATGGGGATTCTTAAGTACAAGCCTATCCCTTTTACTCAACTTCACCTTGACAACCTCAATCAATTTCCATACACACATAGAAATGTGTGTGTGTGGCTGAGTGTCTGTGGTGAATGATTTATAACTATGCAAATGACTGTCAGGGGACATTGTGGATTCTGCCATGTAGACCTGTACAGAATAGAAACAAACTGACAGCTGACATATTGAGGCAAGAAGAGTGAAAGACAGGGGAACGAATGGCATATCAAAAAAGACATGGCAATAGCGACACAGGCTGAGGAAGAAGGAAGACATAATTACAGGCCTACTCAGAAATAAAATGAAATAATGACTGAGTAGGCAGCCCCATCCAACGTTCTCATTCCTTCTATTTATTATTGTCTGTACTGGGTCTCCATAATGAAGCAATCGTCCATTTTCAATGGAACTGTCATTGTGTTGTTTACCAGAACCATGAGAAGGAACTGATGGAGCTGCAGCCAGCGTCATTAGGACAAAGAGGAAATTAAAAAGGGAGGGCGAATTCTGAGGCACCCCATTCGTTTTTACTCGTTTTTCTGCAGTTTAACCAACGAATATTAATCCAATCTTGGTGAATGGGTTGTTTTCTTTGCAATCACCCTGAAGGCAAAACGTGATTGTGACAATGGCTTTTCCTCACGACATAGAAGTTGTGATACGTGATAGCCCATTGTTAGGTCTTTTCTAAAACTTTAAACAGTAAATTACCAACACCGACCAATAAGGCCGACCTGATAGTTTACCAGAAACGGCGTTTGAATGTATAGAAGTTTGCTGATACGGTTGAGTGTTCACCTGACAATTGATGGCTACAATAATAAAACTAGGGCTAGTAGTGCATTTGGAAATAATATAGAAATGATCGTCTACATTAATGTCAAACGTGACGTCAAATTTAAATGATCGCATAAGTTCAGATAAAAAGCAATGGTCTCCTCCTGCCTCCTGTCACTAATATTATAGCTACAGTGTCCTCTACTGTTGACAAATGGCGGTGCATCTGTATAAAAAACGCTTTCGTAACTGTAAGGAAAAATATGTTTTTTGTGCTAATCTGGACGATTACCCTTGCTATTTGCTTATCTTTAATATCGGTTCAAACCCGTGTCTTCACCCTGTGTCGTCAATCTTAGGAGCCGCTGTTCAAAATACACTGGATTTAGCGAGAGGGACAACAGCGGCGGGGGCGCAAAAAAGTGGAATAATATTGAAAATATTAATTAAAAAAAGTAGTAAACATTCCCTTTAATCCACTCCCTGACGTGTCCCAGCTCAGTGCCAGTCAGTGTGCCATTGTAAACACTAATACATTTTTAAACATATGCAGGCCTATCACAAACTGTGCAGACACACAGGAGAATACTGTTCCACAAGGACAAACACGTTTTAAGTGATTCAAGATCTATCGTCGGGCCTGAAACTTAAGCGAGTCCTCAGAATTTAACCTTAAATGGGCATCTTTCCAGTTGATAACATAGTCTTTAAAGAGCACTTTAACTTTCCCCATCGACGCCTCGTTGATCAACAGAAACAGAGATTGTGACTGGTTCCCAAATGAAGACAAAGCATTAGCTGTTTCTGATAACTTTGAAGCTTATTCAGAGTGATGTTATGGAACACATGGCATTCAATCATGTTCCGTCAACCCCGAAGAGGTTTCCCATCAGTCACTGGTTCTTTATAAGGACTAGATATACATGCATGGGAGATGTGTGTATGTGTGTCCTTTTGTGCAGCTTTGTATTCTGGAACCATCCCGTTAGGTGTGTAAAAATTCTGTTTAGTTACGTCATTGTGAGGACTTTCATTAAAACACGATGTAACGCTTCAGTCACAATGCCACCTCGTTGCCACTAATCCACAGCATCTGTTTGTTGTAATGATTAAAATATTGCAATTTTTAATCTCTGGAAATCATAATTGTGCTTGCATTAGAATTACTCAATTAAAGCACGTTATGGCTGGTTAGCATCAAATAATAGGCTTTGCCAAGCAGAACAATCCGATCAAAAATATGAATGTTTAATCATCTCTGCAGTCTTTCACACAACCTTCATGTGCCCAAAAAAATAACACATTTTTCATCAAGACTGGCAATATTACTAGCTTTCACAATGATAAATAGGTTTCATCAAACACTTTCCAAACAGCATTAGAGTTCACTTTATAAAGTGGCAAAACTTGATATGAGTTCACAAACAGTGGCCTAGGATTGATGTACTACTGTTCAATGTTGTGTTCTTTGTGTACACGTGAGTCCTAGAGCTATTGGGTGTCAAGTTTTCTTTTCAGACTGGAAATGTTATTTGAACATTTTCACGAACCATTTCCTTTAATTTACAATGCTGAAATTGTGCAGAAGCTTCTTAAGTTTTTCAGGAGCACTGTTTCCACTCAGTCGACAGTGAATCGTTTAGTTGCTCAAGAGTCCTTCAAGCAACCTGTGTCTATGATTAATGGTGATTCATCGTGACCTGTGCCTGTGAAAACCCATGAGAACAAGGGAGCGGGTGAAACAAGAGATAGTACTTTCCATCGGTCAGCAGGTGGCAGTACAGTCTAATTTTGTATATATATATATTCAATTAGAAATACCTGAAAGAGCATCCTGTGCAAATAGGCTGCATTAGTCTGGTTTGTGTCCAGTGTAACTCGAATAATCTAGACATGTGCATTTAATATACTTTACCAGATGCTTCGGTCCAGAGTGACCTATTACAGTTTTTTTACTGCCTAAGCATGATTTTGAAATCAGGACTCATTTTGACAAAACACTACACACAACTAACGCAACCATACACACAAGGAGCAGAACGCCTCAATCTGATTCTGTTTGAACCAGTAACACGCTTTTTAAATGTCTACTTTTGTAATGCTATAGACTGGGTTTGATTTGTTTTCAGTGATATTGCTCAAACAAAGCACATTAATATATTAACCAAACACAACACACATGACAAGTAACGCTGATGAAAATATTTATATCTCTCCACATTGTAAAACCAGTCAATACTGAGTTTCAAAGTGAAAATGAAAACCGAACATTTTCTAAATAGCATATAGTACATAATCACAGCAAAAAACATTTATTGAGACAAAAAAACTCAAAGCATTATCTCTTGAGTCTGGCTAAAGCACATTGTCCACATCACAGGCTATGTCCTCTCTCACAGACAGCAAGGGAATAATCTTCTAGAATGGCAAATCCATCCTTTCACAGACCCTGTGCTAATTTGGTCACAGGCCTCCTTCATGGCTTAATTAAGGCTATCATGTGTGTCTCATCTGCTCTGCATCAATTTGGTCTTCTACTGAGACGATGTTGTGTAGTCTGTCTCAGAATGCCTTTCAAATGGCACTTGAGTTGTTTCATCTGTATGTGATGCTTTTTAAAGGATTCGCTCCAGATTTGATAGAGAAACCTGATGGGCATTATTGAATGCTGTTGCGACATTATATCTGCTGAGGTTGGGGTGAACTCTGTCCAGCCTCTCTCAATGTCAACTCATGGTTTACAACATGGACCGCATCCTCCTCCAGGTCGACCTCTTCCTCTCCGTATTCCTCTTCTTTCAGGAAATCCCCCTCTCATCCTCTCTCCCTATTGCCTTGAAATGGCAAAGGAGTGACATCATGTTAGATTTCTGTCTAAAGAAGTGGGATTAGTGTTTTGCAAAATGTGTGAGCCTGAGAATGTGCAGATCGGTGGACATCTGTTGTTATAGTTGTGCAGATCGTCGGAGATCTGTTGTTATAGTTGTGCAGATCGTCGGAGATCTGTTGTTATAGTTGTGCAGATCGTCGGAGATCTGTTGTTATTGTTGTGCAGATCTGGGCTGAGGTTTTACTCATTGAGTGTCTGGTTTCCCTAATTGTGTGTTATTTAGAAATTTTAGTGTGTAAGCATTTGTAAAAAAAAAAAAAAAATTCTGTAAGAGCTTGTGTGCTCATCTTAAGACAGACTGTGGAGAGAGCCTCATCTCACAGTGGTAATTAATAACTGTGAAATAGTTGTTATAGCAACCAGTCAACCTCTCTGTAAAAAATCTGAAGGACCATAATAGTATGTTAGATACTCACTAAGCAAAGAACGTTGAAAAGGAGGTGTTTCTGGTTTGAACAATGTTAAAATGACGTCTTTCTTGTCAAAAATACCTCTTTTCATTTGCTCTGTGGGTAATGTTTAAAAATGAGCAGTGGGTTTGGTTAATGTGGTGTCTCTGTTCACCTGGGAGAGTGTTTCTGAATATCACCTTTGGACCTTCACGCTCGGGGGGAGTGTTGTGTGTGTGTTGATGTGTGCATGCGTGTTTGTATGTCTCTAGTAAACAGTCCCACACCACTCTGTCACTATTCCTCTGGGTCTGCTGTAAGAGCTAGGTTGAGGAGTTCATTTGCTGGCGACACTGGGAGGAAGGAGGGAGGGAGTGAGAGTGAGAGCAAGACAGTCGAAAAGGATAAAGAAGCGATAATGATCTAGCATAAGCATGAAAAGGAAAAAGCGAGAGAGCAGCTCTCAGCAAATCACGTCACGGCACTGAACGCATGCATGCTAAAACAGATCAAGTTGCAGAGGGCTGTTCTCACGTGTGGCACCAGAGAGGGGAAGACAGGAAGTAGAATGGACCAGTTGTTATGCATCCTTATCTGGAGCACCACAGACGCTCCTTCAGCCCCCAACTCAACTTTCTCACGCTGGCAGCCAGAGATGAACGGCCCAGAGACTCAAGAGATCCCAGAGATCCCAGAGATCCCAGAGTTCCCTCTCAGTCCGGTAGGACCGCAATGGAAACCGTCTTTTGGATTTCACATAGATGGGAGAGAAAGAAGTTAATTAGGGCTTTACATTTTGGTCATTGTGCAGAGGGTTAAATTCAGAGCAACCCAGTGCGTGCCTTTATCATGCTGACCACCCGTGAGAATTGAACCCACAACCATGACATTACAAGTGCTGTGCTCTAGTTGCTAAACTCTGTGGGACACAGATTGTTTTTCATCTGTGTGTGAATGGTGTACATCATAATTTACCCACAGCCGTTTATCCATGTCACATCCGGCAAGTTCAAACAACTAAACATATAACTGGATTAGGATTGAGAAGGATGCATGCACACGCACACACAAACACACACACAAACAAATGCACCGAAAACACAATCAGTGTGTCTTAAAACATCACTTCCTCAGTAGGGTTAGGGTTCAAGGGTCAGGGATCCCCTCTCCTGTCTCCTGGGGAACACAGAGGGGATGTGAACCTCCGTCATGCTATTCCTCGATGCTGTCACACACTCCCCGGGTTGCCACAGACAACCCCCCCCACCCCCTGGTGCCTGGTTCTTACTCCAAACACACTCGCACACACGGTCACACACTCTCTGCACAGTTCTCATGGTGCTAGGTCCCAGGGTGGTCCACCTATCACCCAGACCTCCGGCCCGGCTGCTCCCCAGGGGAAGTCGCCCCTACTTGGACTCTTTTACAACCAGAATCCAGACTCAGCCTTCTACTGTAATGATGGCATTCGATCACTGACATTCCATTTGTCTTTTGACTGACATTTCCCTCGACAGCAGAGGTCTTGTATTTTTTCAGAGCCCGCGGTCATTGTGTTCTTGTTTCCAGTCTAGCTGTTTAATCAATAATAAATAAGATTTAGAGGTTCACAATAATTGCTTTAAGTAATACATTTAGACGTGAACCCCAGAAGATGAAGATGCGGTACCCCGGACAAACATGTCTGTAGGCGTAAGAATTAAGTTGCGTCTACACGAGCTAAACACACACACACACACACACACACAGAAACATAGAAAGATGCACATAGCGACACACACAAATACAACTCACAAATAGTTATTCTGAACTCCAGGAAAATGTAAAATGTTTTTTAATACATTTAATTAATCATATTTCTGATGACCATTTTGTCTTCGTTTTTTTACTTTTCGACCACCTCAGAACTTAGTAATTTAATTCCAATCTCCCAGAGGTCTGTGCTGCTGAACACACTAGACAACGGTCCTTCACAATGAAGAGCCATGAAGGAGTGTAACATATCAGAGCGTTCCAAATGGCAACCTATTATTTTTAACCAGGGCCCACTGCATCAATCACATGCTGATATTTGACAGTAACTTACAGTAGCCCACCTTCTATTGCAGTGTTTCCGAATCCTGGTCCTGGGGACCCCACAGTTTCAAATGTTGCTCCACCACTTACACAGATGATTGATGTAATCAACCCATGGTCAAGTGTATAATTAGAATCAGGTGTGTGAGTGCTAGAGCAAAAACAGAAACGTACTTCCCTTTGGGTCCCTAGGACCAGGATTGGGAAACACTATTCTATTGGGACGTGCCCAACACTGAGCAGAACTTCCTGTTTTATACAAAGGAAGAAAAGCCATGATGACCCTGAAGCCTTTCAGACTCTGAAACCTATTACACTGGAAAACAGACAACCATCGCATGTGGGATATTTAAAATATCTTTAAAATCAGATTAAAATAAAGATTTCTGGTACTAAGCCCAAAATGTAGTCTGGACTATTTCTTAACCCTCCTTAAAATGCTTAGGAACTCTAATTTAAACAAACAGGGTGAGAAGGTCTCTATACACACAGACTGTCACACACAGTACCAGTGTCCTTTGGGATCTGTGGGGTCCAGGGGAGATAAAGCTTGAGCTTAATTGATTCCTTAAAGTAAATAAATACATTGTGTTCTCAGGCTACAGAAGGGGTAAAATGTGTGAGTGCGTGTGTGTGGATGTGTGTGTGGATCTGTGTGCGTGGATGCATGTGTTTAGGTTCATGCATGAGTGTGTGGCATGAGCAGGTATTCAATCAGGCCAGGTGCCTATTGTCGAAATGAGGGCCAAGATGGGCTGAACACTGAGTTTGTGAGAATTCTGCCTACAATAATTAATCGATAACATAAGACCACACCCTAATCAGACATTTTAAATTGGCCACAGAGGGAAAACAAACAGTGAGAGGCATAAAAAAGAGCAACCTTTACAGGGACTAGCAAACTGGGAATGTGGAAATGTATAATTTTGATGCTGACAGTGATGGGAAAAACTGTTATTTATTAGTCACTACTGCAGGCAACCTAACTTAATGTCTCTTGCTGAATAACACCCTAACCAGATCGTTTTGACATTTGCTAAAATAATCACTTATAAAACATTGCTTTTGCGTTATTTTATTGCATTCATGTTGGAGTGGGTGACCTGGTTGGGCCAGTGATGAAAGCATTCCAGCCCAAAGTGTCATTGGTGGAGATAATAGCTATGGAGCCATTCTGAGGAAACGACAAGGCATGCAGACCTAAACCCAAACTGCACTGAGATGGAGGAGGGACTGAGGATGGACTCTGTGAATGATAGGCCAACTGACCCCTCATCTAGAAAGCAGAGTTGCTCTCCTTAGGAAACAACCACTGGACCCCTTTGACGTCAGAAACATCAGTGGTGTTCCTTCTGTCTCCCGTCTCTGACTGTCTGTCCTGTTATCTGGATCAGGGCCAATCTAAGCCATCTGACTCGATTAGAACATCAAGCTCCCTTTTGACTGTCTTGTTAATCCAGCACCAATCAGGGCCATGGCCTCAACTGCTGCAGACTGAAAAGTTCTTAACCTTTTTTTATCAGAAATGTGCTAATATAAGATCTATGATGAACCAGATTCTGCCCTGTATAGAAGTTCCTTACAATTTCCAAGCTGCCCATCTTATACCAAATTGTAGAAAATGTTATAGCAAAGCATCATCGGTCTGTGACCTTCAGCACTCACTTGACAGGTTCGAAGCTGAGTGCGAAGTGGTTGGGATGAAGATTAGCACCTCTAAATCTGAGGCCATGGTTCTCAGCAGGAAACCGATGGAGTGCCTCATCCGGGTAGGATGTAATTACCCCAATGCCTTATTCTTGTTCACTATTGAGGGGAAAATGGAGCTGGAGATTGGCCAGAGAATCTGAGCAATGGGGGTGGTGTTGCATTCGCTTTGTTTGTGTGTCTCAATATACCGGTCAATTCTCATCCCTAAGTGGCTGAAATGAGTTTTCTCAGAAAAGTGGTTGGCGTCTCCCTTAGAGATAGGGTTAGGTGCTTAGTCCTCCTTGAGGAACTCAGAGTAAAGCCGCCGCTCATTTGCATCAAAAGGAGTCAGTTGAGGTGGTTTGAGCATCTGGTAAGGATGCCCCCAGGACGTCTCCCAATGTAGGTGTTCCAGGCACGTCCAGGTGGGAGGAGACCTTCGGGTAGGCCCAGGACTAGGTGGAGAGATTATATTTCGACACTGGCCTGGGAACGCCTAGGGATCCTCCTGTCAGAGCTGGCAAATGTGGCTCGGGAAAGGGATGCTTGTGTACCCTTGCTAGAGCTGCTGTCCCCGTGACCCGATACCGGATAAGCGGATGAAGATGAGAGATGAGAGTAATAGCAAAGCAAATTTTACAGCTGGTGGATTCAGGCTTTCGTCAGAAAAACAGTACTAAAACGGCTCTTGTTAAGGTAACAAATGACTTATTGTTGAATGCTGACTGAATGTTCCATCTTGTTGGTACTGGAACTTTGTGCAGCTTTCGAAACCATAGACCACAACATTTCAAGTGACAGGAATTGGGTTGGGATCTCAGGGAAGTCGTATCTGTCAAAAAGAGCATTTGCAGTGTCCATTAACAATGAAATGTCTTCCTCTGTGCCTTTCATATGAGGTGTTCCACAGGGTTCCATCCCGGGGCCAATCCTGGTTTCTCTGTATATGCTTTCATTAGGTAGTATAATTTGGCAGAATGACTTTTCTTTTCATTATTAGGCGGATGATACCCAGTTGCATTTGTCGGTTAAGCCAAATGACTTGATCAAGTTGTGTTCTGAGTAATTGCCTGGAAGACATTACAAACTGGATGTCAAATAGTTTTCTTCTGTCAGACACTGATAAAACCGACGTCCAAATTCAGTGAAATTCAGTTGGCTCTAGGACTGCTAGCAAAAAATATTGAACCTGTGGCCAGAAATCTGTGAGTTCTTTGATCCTGAATTTTTTTCAATTTTGAAAACCTGGTGCGGTCATGCTTTCACCAACTTAGAAACATTGCCACAATAAGACTGTTTTTATCTTTTGAGGACATTGAGAAAATTATACATGCTTTCATTTCATTTCACTTTTAAGGCATCACATGGTCTGGCACCTGAATACACTAGTGACATGCTCAAACCATCCTGCACTGTTAGGCCTTTGAGATCAGATGAAAAAGGACTTCAGGCTGTTCAGAGTCTAGACTGAAAACTAAAGGGAACTGGGGCTTTGCTTGATGGCCCCCTAGACTCTGGAACAGCCAATCACAGAAATATTACGTTAGTGCATTCTTTTAAATCTTACATAAAAACTAATTTTATATGATTTCTTTTACGAATATTTTACCATTCTTATTTAATATTTTGTTTATCCTTTTTACTTCCTTTACTTTTTAAAATAATATATGTTTTAAAATATATTTGTATAATTATTTTAATGTATTTCTATTTTTCATGTGTGTAAAACACTTTGTGTAATTCTACTAGAAACGTTCTATACAAATAAAGTTTATAAAGTATTATTTATTATAAATGTACTACTTAGCATTGGCTGTCTTACTAGCAAATTTTGATACTAGCTTCTAAACTACTGTACTTGCCTTAACAAAGTGGGTTGTACAGTTGTCTTAGGGTAATGACTGTTATTAATACCTCTTATTAGGAACAACTGAATTAGTTTTATTGTGTTGGCTTTGCCGATGTTTACTGACACCTGTCATAACAAACCGTAGTATATAATTTGGACACTCATCAATTATTCTTCACTCTGACACACTTAATCTAGAGTACTCTGAGCTTTTAGTAGATCGCCTGAGTGAATTTATATACGTGTGTAGGTGTGTGTGTGTGTGTGTGTGTGTGTGTGTGTGTGTGTGTGTGTGTGTGTGTCTCAGACAAAAATAAGAGAGCGAACAATGCATGATGCCACCCTTAATTGGCCGTAAAACCAAGTCCATGGTGTGTGCCACGCGAGGTAAGGATGATTTAAATTAGTGTTAGACATCGTCCGGTTAAACATATTTACTTAAGCTATAATAATACAAGGAATGTGCAACAAGGAAAAGGTGGTAGGCCTATCTGAGCAATTCAGAGGCATCAATTAAAGAAAGGCTACACATGCAACTACAGGCTACTCAGGAAAAATCTAATGCCCTGATACAATGTATGCATGCAATCAATTATATTAATAATTAAAATATTAAATTAATCGTTAATTTGGAAAAAGGTTCATTGTAGTGTAGTCTATTTGGATTTACGGTAGTTTCACGAATAGGAGGCCTAGATTGCAAAGACCTCAATTAACCTTCAAATGCACGTCTTTCAGCATAATGGGCACGTGATCTATCGGTCCAAGTATTTACCTTCAAGAGACGTATCCGAACGAGAGCTCATAGGTTGGTCTAGATTATGGTTGAAATGGCGAATAAAAAGAACTGATGTTTGCCCCCGCGTTTTTTTAGATGCCTTACATAACGTAAAATTGCTTGTAAGCACTTAGTGCCCGTGTGCTATTTGTACATAAAGACAAGTCTCCCCACTGCATCAGTGGACGCCATAATCATGCGATGATTCTAGTGATCGTATGAGCGCTCTTCTAAAGGAATGCACGAATGCGCATCTCGCCCGACGGTCGCGTACTACATAGCATCCTTTCACGAATTTCACCCTAGAAAATCAATGAACGGACAAGACGAGACAACCCAGATCCGGGGGTTGGAGAGAATAGCAAACAGGACAGTGGCTGAACAAAGCTGAAGCGTGCGGTTAGGGTAAGTGATGCCGATGCTTTATGCATAGAGACAGAAGATAGCCAGATTTTTCCCCTTTAACCTGACGCATGATGATGATGATAATATTAAAACATGATCACCTCACATGATGTGGAATAGCACAAACACGTATCAAATGTAATAAGCGCACCTCGATATCTGAAACATATGGAAGCATGTAGGCTATATTATATAGGCTATTAGGAAAGAGCATACGCTATTTAACCAAACAACCTTCACTGAGTACAGACTGCTAATGAAATGGCAAGTTCTGTTTTTACATAAATTGGTGTGATTGATCATTATAACCGCTGACAGCATACACGTGAACTGGTCCATTAGGATAGTTGTAGCCTAGATCTTCTTTGTGGCCAGTGTCCTCCCACGCATGTCCTTGTAGGAGACACGTCTCCAGTCCAAAAACATGGCCAAATCTTATATTTCCATTCAGTGATATATTCGGTTTGTTCTATTTCCATAAAACAACTATAATAATTCAGGCTGCTATATGTACCTCTTAATGGATTAGCCTAGCTATGGCTACCCCACCTACGTAAGCTAAACAGTACTATAGCGGCATGTCCCCTGTCCCACACTGTCACTTGGTTGGAGGGTCTACCGCGAGGAACCTCACTAGACTTGTTCAAGTTTTGAAACCTGATAGGGGAAGCAGTATGTGCAGCTGATGCGCCAAAAGCTAAAAATAATCCGCCTCCAATTCGGTGTGAATATTGTCTCCAAAAACCAGCCAACCGGAATGACACCCTGTGAAGACTTCTGAGGTACAGTTCTTGATTCATGATTATTCTTTAAATTATTCTGCATCTCTTGACATGTGTTCTGCTTCTATGTGATATAGTAGGCTAATTCAGGAGAGGGGTCTGAAATCGACGCTCCTTACCAGCGGTTTTAACATTAGAATAACTCAGTAACTTCCAACTTCAGTTTGACGTCTAGTAGAATATACTACTTCGAGAATACGTCATGATGTTTGTATGCCTGCTTTTTAACATTGTTTGGTATATATTAGTTTGTTTTATTTTTGTGTGTTTGCCTAGAGACCATATGTTTGCCTAGAGACCATATGAGAACAAGAGTGACTGTTGTTAATTGGTAGTAGCGCTTCTTTACAATAATCCTGTGATACAGTGTAATAGGCATAGCATATCTCGTGAAAAACAGCTTAAAGCATAACGTCGCAAGTAATCTCTCCCAGTTTTACTTGTGCTGTCTGTACTTTGCGTTGTAATTGTTTGGCCAGTTGTAATGTAGCGCTGTCAGTCAAGCGGCTCGAGGCCTTGCGGTTAGTGAGTCCTCTGTCATGCCGGAGTGAGTCAAAGCATTCGAAATTGAGTGAAGGAAAAACACTTAGATGTGCAATTTGTATTAATGATGCATTATAGGGAAATATGTTTATGCCCTAACCTATAATGGTTATTGATTCCATCTCGTTTAAAAGCCTTAAGCACGTGTGTCTATTTATTTATTTAAAGGCATCCCCATTTACTTCTAGCCAAGACAACAGCTTTACTCGCCCTAGGTAACAAACGGAAACGGAACAATATATTATGATTACAAAACGGTATACACACATCACAAAATGATTTAGAAACATAAACCTAAAATATTCTCAACATTTCATAGTGCATCCATATAATCCCATGTACTGTAGCTCAGTAGGTAGAGAATCTCGATTGCATTGCAGGGTGGTGGGTTCGAGTCCCATGGGGGTCAGTACAAGGAATGTAGGAACTATTAAAACTTGGACTCTTAATATGTTCACCCGGCACAGCCAGAAGAGGACTGGTCACCCCTCGGAGCCTGGTTCCTCTCTAGGTTTCATAGGGAGTTTTTCCTAGCCACTGAAGTTCAACACTAATGTTGTTTGCTCCTTGGGGTTTAAGGTCGGGTGTTTTGTGAAAGCACTTTGCGACAACTGCTGATGTAAAAAGGGCTTTAAAAAATAAATTTGATTGATTGATAGGAATATGTGGGCAGTCACTACTGTAAGTTGATTTTGAAAAATCTCTGCAAATGATGTAAATGTTTGAATGTTTTTAGGGGTTGATATCCACTGAGTGATGTGATTTTAATAGTGACAGCGCTGTATTTTTACACATTATCCTGTGATTTAAAAAGTGAATGTAACCTTGCAAGATAACCCTTTCATTGTTTATATCTCCATTGTGCAGTTTTGCTGACCTTTCACGACTCCCATTTCTTCCTTGGCACTCTCCCTCCGGCATCAGCGGACCAATCAGGTGGGATGAGCCTACCGCCATACTGTCGCAATGGGACCCAACGTGTAGTGGTAATTGAGTTTTGTGGAGTCAAGCAGTTAAAATGCCTGAGGGGGAAAAATCCATCCATGCAAATTGTACTGTATTACAATGTATTGTTGGGAAATGGGTTTATTGCATGGTTATTGATTTTATTATAATGGCTATTGATTTCATCTAATTTAAATCCACTGAATTTTTTTTAATTTATTGAAAGAGATCCCCATTAACTTCTACCAAGCGAGCAGTTATACATCTCCTGGATTTCAAACAAGCACTGCTCTAAGAAAATGAAAATGTTACTAAGCAGTACTGTATATTACACAAAACAGAACTGAATTGAAATGCTCAAATAAAACATTCACCACAAAATTCCATATTGAAATATCCGCATCTATTAAATAATGTGATTTGAATAATAAAGTCACTACGTAGTTTCAACCCATCCGGTGTTTTTAAAAGCAGATTTTCCTGTCATTGTTTACTCTTCCATTGTCTGCTCGACAATTTGGCCGACCATTCACGACTCCCATTTGTAACTGTGTCCCTCCCCTCAGGGTTTGCCGGACCAATCAGGTGGAATGCCCGGCCTGTCATTCTGCGGCAATGACAGGAATAAGAGTGCCTACAGTGTGGAAAACGGAGTGTTGAACAATGGCTGCTTCGTGGATGCCCTCAACTTGGTCCCTCATGTGTTTCTGCTCTTCATCACGTTCCCCATCCTCTTCATCGGTATGTGGAACATTCCCCTCAGTCTCAGTCTGTTCCCAAGAATTCCCACTAATAACAGACACCATGTTTCAATGCAATCAAATGACACAATGCTTGTCATTTTTTCACTCGCTTTGGAGGTAGTTCTCTTCTGACCCTACATACACTTGGCTTCCTAAGCATTGTAAATATTGTGTTCTGGTTCCCCACCATCCAGTCTGACAGAAGTCCTCCTAAGACCTTAACCTACACTCTGTTTGTGATGCTAGAGTATGTGTGTGTGTGTGTGTGTGTGTGTGTGTGTGTACAGTGCAGTATATTACATTTATGACAAGCTTGAATCATAAATGCAGAATACTGACGTCAAGAGGTTTAACAGAGATGAGGACACAGAGATTTAGGCGGAGGCCTTTACTTCAGCAGAAACTCTTGTTGTGTGCTTTTGTTTATTTGCATGTGTGATTGACAGTCGCCAACCTACCCGATTTAAAGGATGGATTTGGTCACAGTCCTATCATCATCCACACACTTTTTACTTACAGTTCACAGTTTAAAGTGGTGCCCTGTGTTGCCCGATTTGCAAGCTTCTTGTCATTATTTTCTAATCTTCCAGTCTCCATGTTGAGGTAAACCTTTGGAGGAAGTATAATACGTTTTGACCTCAGACTGGGTTTCGGTAATTCCACTGTCACAGACTCACTGTTCTCTGTATATAGATTGAAAACCAGGGAAAAGCCCTGTAATTGACCCTGTTCCTGACAAACAGCAGTGCTCCGTCTGTCTGTCGGTCGGTCTGTCAGTGTCTCCCTCTCTGTCTTTATCTGCTCCGAGTTCATCTACTGGGATCATTATAATTGTTCAACCTTAAGCTGCTTTAACCACACCACTGAACATCTGGTTAGACTCCTGTACTTAGCCTCAGATACACTCCTCATGGGTCCAAGGATGACTTGGAGACTCTTCAAAGGTGGCAGCGGTGCATTGCATTGTGTGTGTTTGTGAGTCTCCAATTCTCCACCCCTGTAACTGTTGATTTGTGGTCTATTTGCCAGTCATATACGTTACCGGCAGATATGATTCCTAGCAATGTCGAGCCGAGACAGCATACAAACTGCACATCACGGGCCGCATAAGCAGCGACCGCGACGCAGCAGGACACTCATTTTAACAGACCTTGCAAGGTGAGATCTGGTCAAGCTGAGAAAGTGCTCCTTGTTCCTACGGTGTTCTTAGTGTTAATTGAGTGCCTCTGAATGTTACTCCAGGGGAGTTGGCTAAGTGGTTGTGATAATCATGAGAATGGCTCTGACCCACCATTCGCACGGTCCCTAAGGAAAATATAAATGAATGCTTACTTGGGTATGTGTTTTCTTATTACACGTGCATTCGTATTTGGTGGAAGTAGCCTGATCCTGAATAAGTTTAAAAAATCCCTCAGTAATGGATAAGGATTCGGGGGAAGCTGCTCCTGGATCTGTGCCTAAGTGAAGCTTTGCTCCGGAGCACTTATGTAGCTCCTTATGTGTTGTCTCTTCTAGGCTGGGGCAGTCAGAGCTCCAAGGTCCAGATCCATCATAACACATGGCTCCACTTCCCTGGACACAACCTACGCTGGATCCTAACCTTCACCTTACTGTTTGTCCACGTGTGTGAGATTGCTGAGGGCATCGTCTCTAACATGTAAGAACTCTCTGAGGTGCTCCTCGCCCGGTGTCTTTAACCGGAGAAGTAATGTGTCGTGGAAGAAAACTCTACGGAGCGGATTTGTTTTCGGGTTGCTGAGGTTATAAGCACGACTCCTGTGTTTCGCTGCACCATAAAAATAGGGATGACAGATTCCTGGTGCAGTGACCTTCTGAGTGGGTTTGCTACTGTCGAGACCTATGTTTAGTGAGACCCGACTTTAGATGACCGGACTCCAACCTGTAAGATCAACCAAAATGTTGTCGTAACGCAAGCTACACCCAGAAAGACTGAGTGAGTCGTCATGAATCTGCATCACGTCATATTAAAACGTCGATGCTTCTTTACTGGCTGCTGCTCTAGCAACCCCCTCCAGGTTAACTGTATTAGAGACGGAACCATGTTATCGCTACGATTTCACGAAGACAGAGGCCAATTCATTTTGTTTGTGAGTTTGAAGATGATTGGTTACACCTGAGCTCATATTTTGGATCGTTATTCCAATGGGGGGGGGGGGGGGGGGGGGGTGGATGCTAATCAACTGAAGTACCTGATTCTCTGATGCTGACAGACACAATAAAATGTGAAATGGTAAAACGACTTGTAAACTTTCTATAGACATATTTTCGTAGCACTGTTTACATGCAAATAGCCAATATCAAAACCGGGAACAAAATGAAACCCTACTAACGCTACGGATAGAAGTTGTGCATAAAATGCCTCCACCCAATACTTAAACTATGCAAAGCGTGGTGTTTTTGCTTCTTCGAAACACTGATGGAATTTCCTGTCTCAATGCTTTCAGGGAGATGGAAACGAATCACCTCCACCTGTTCATGCCAGCATTTATGGGCTTCATAGCCACCACCACGTCGGTGGTGTACTACCACAACATCGAAACATCCAACTTCCCAAAACTACTTCTTGGTGAGCAGAACCGCTCAGAGCCTTACCGTCTCACCACAGGATAGGATGTAACTTGGAATGTAGACGTTCTGTGTCCACGACTTGACCAGAGCAGCCTTATCAAACAGACCTCTATCTTGTGCACTCCAATTTGGCATTAACTAAAGTAAGCCACAGATGAACCTTTCTGCCCCTCTAGAAGTAGTCTAATTAATTGGTTCTGTGGCTCTGGGATACATCTAATAGATGGAATGGCTGGGGGGGCCCAGGAGAGGTATGGGAAGCGCTGGTTTATTTCATAGGTCTTCAACCATCTCCTGGGGACCCCTCAGCCATCTTACAGTTTAGTTTTTGCCCATAACTAGCTCACCTGATTCAACAGGTAAGGGCTTGTTAATTAGCTTATAAGTTGATTCAGGTGAGCTAGCCCAGGGATACAACTAATAGATGGAATGGCGGGGGGTCCCCAGGAGAGGGTTGAAGACCTGTGGAATTTATGGATTTTTTGGACTGAAGTATTGATTTACCAAATCTGCTTCCTGCAGCTCTGTTTATTTATTGGATTCTCGCATTCATCACCAAGTCCATTAAGCTGTGGAAGTTTGCGGAGTGTCATGTTGGAGTGAAACACCTACGATTCTGTATCAATGCCATGCTGGTCATATTGCACGGACTCCTCATGGCTGTAGAGGTCAACGTCATCAGGGTCAGGGTGAGTTGGTCATATTCTGCTAGACTGACTGCTTCATAGGTCATGGGGTCAATGGGGGCGTGGTTGAGGAGGGGAGGGTCACAAATTTGTAGTGTTGGATTCTATTGTGATTGTTTGGGGTTGGTTGACGTTGTTTGTGTTTTTTCATGGTGGTTGCTATTGGATAACTGATGGGTGTATGTGGTTGTAGTTTATTTTCCATAGTGTGTGTGTTTCCTTGTGTCCTTTTGTCTGCTTGTGAACATGTCTTTGTGTCCCTGCAGAGGTACGTGTTCTTTGCCAACCCCCAGAAGGTGAAGCCTCCAGAGGACCTCCAGGACTTGGGTGTGAGATTCCTGCAGCCCTTTGTCAACCTCTTGTCCAAGGCCACGTACTGGTGGATGAACCCTCTCATCATAGGTCAGTTTTCTGTCTTCATTCCTTGGTTTTTACTGGCCATTAAACTGCTGCTTCTGCATTTCTCGTTCACTTGAGTTAATTCCCGAAAACGATGAAGCACTTAGTGGAAATTGCTTATGTAAAATGAACTCCGGAAGATAGTAAATAAATGTGAATGATTGATTGTAGGAGCCCATAAAAGACCCATTGAGCTGAAGAAGATAGGCAAGCTGCCCATCGCTATGCGAGCACTCACCAACTACCTGAAGCTGAAAGATGCCTACGAGGATCAGAGGGTGAGTGAAGTGAGGCAGTGAGTTTGACGGGCGCTTAAGGTTGGTCTTTTTATTCGTGTCTTTCTATATTTTATGTGGACATATTGCGCCAAGTGTGTTATAGCAAATATGAAATAGACCACCTGGACCAGGTAGACCACATTAACTCTAACCTATGAATTAGTGGAAAGACAAACATAATAATTCGAAGTGGTACTTAGCCCTCCCTTGTCCTCGTTCCCAGCAGAATGTCGAGGAACCAGAAAAAGCTCCATCCCTGTGGCGTTCCATGTACCGGGCCTTCGGCCGACCCATCCTGCTCAGTAGTACTTTCCGCTACCTGGCGGACCTGCTGGGCTTCGCCGGGCCGCTGTGCATCTCTGGCATCGTCAAACACCTCAACACCAACTCCACCAACTCCACCAAGTCTGACAATGTAAGCGGGTGTGTGGGGGTGGGGGCGTGGGTGTGTGGAAGTTGACAGGACCAAAAAGCACCATTAATTATCATGATTTCACTGCAGCACCAGAAACTCATGCAGGCCGTTGAAATATTAAATAATCACCTGATCAACCAGAAATGATCTGGAACAGTGAGATCAGGGCTGCGTGTAAATATACACATTTCTTCCAGTATGCTTTCCATAAGGTTACTTTCCATATGTCTGAGCTATATTTCTATATCCAACTGCTTAGTGCTCATTCCGCTGATTTTTATTTGATACAGCCTACATCTCTTGTTTTTCTGACTCATTCCTCTACTCTGGCGTGACAGTTAACCAGTTAGCGCCGTAAAAACAAATAGTTGATAACAAGGTTAGCTCACTGTCTGACCCTGGGTTGTGTCACAGACTCGGTACCGCCGCGAGGACCCAAAAGGGTGGTCTGCTAGTCTTCTTACAATGACTCACTTCCTCTGAGACGTCACAAGGCGTCGGCGGGGACGTTGTTCCGAGCCCTGTCTCCGACCCAGCCACCACGTCACCTTTGTCAGACGCCAATTATTGCAGAGTATATTTCACATGCTTACGTAAAGACACACGCGCGTTGGACAAACATTTCCCAAAAACGGAGAGCAACGCCTTTAAATCAACTCATTAAATTCTGTCTGAAGTAGAGGATTCTGGCTAAGCAATAGGTGGTACCACTGGAAGAAGGTTTAATGGTAGGGACAAAGGGTTATGAGTGGGCAGGTACCGTGTTAAAGAGTATCAAAACCAGGTAGATACAGACTGATCTACGAATTATAATGAGTCATTATTTATGATGCAATGGGATCAGTCAGACCCTCTTAAACACTCTAAGAAGGATTAAATAGGACTGCAGGGGATCCTGGGTAGGCAGTGCCACTGTGGGAGGGGTAAACGGGCAGAACGGAGAGGATCGGGCGAAACAGAGCAGATGTGCATTTCTGAGTGACATGGAAAATTCACCTCACCCCTCTCCCTGTCTTTTTCTGTGTGACAGAGCCTGGGGAACATCAGTGCCTGCGTTTTACAGTCCCCTTTAAAGTGTGTGTGTGTGTGTGTGTGTGTGTGTGTGTGTGTGTGTGTGTGTGTGTGTGTGTGTGTGTGTGTGTGTGTGTGTGTG
>JACXGJ010009892.1:0-23229 GCA_016801105.1 Esox niger | reverse complement strand
CGGGCGGCGGAGGAGCGGCCGGGGCAGAAGGGGGCGCCGCTGGCTCAGGCGGCGTCATTGGCGGCCAGTCCTCCGTGGGCGGCGTCATTGGCGGCCGGTCCTCCGTGGGCGGCGTCATTGGCGGCCGGTCCTCCGTGGGCGGCGTCATTGGCGGCCGGTCCTCCGTGGGCGGCGACGGCAGCGTGAGGGGCTGGCGGCGACGTCTGCTGGGCAGCGCAGGGCGCAGGCTGTGGCTTCTAGGCAGCGCGGGGAGCTAGCTGCGGCTTCTTGCTTACAGGGGTTGGGGCATTCCATATACCTGCAAAAGGATAACTTTCAAACAGTGGGGGCTCTGTTGTAGGTAGGGGGGAAACTAAACTAAGGAATGCTTGAAGGGACAGGGCAAGGGTGGGGAGAAGTTCAGCAGTGACCCATTTAATTTTTTAGACCTGGTCCATCATGACTTCTCTGTGGAGAGAAGATAGGTTGGAATTATTTCTATTTAAGTTCTTGTCAGACAAAAAATTTCAAAGACTGCATATTTTCCAAAAATTTTCATATGGCCATATAATTATTTTACAATACACAAGTTGTTGTTGGCCAGTACATCAATGTTGAATGACAAGTTTACAGTAGGGATACAGTGGGGAGAACAAGTATTTGATACACTGCTGATTTTGCAGGTTTTCTTACTTACAAAGCATGTAGAGGTCTGTAATTTTTATCATTGGTATATTTCAACTGTGAGAGACAGAATCTAAAACAAAAATCCAGATAATCACATTGTTTGATTTTTATAATAATTAATTTGAATTGTATTGCATAATATAAGTATTTGATCACGTACCAGCAGCTATTTACAAAGCAGCCAAGAGAGTAATACTCAGTTGTAATCCATTGGTCTTCCATATGGATTCCATATTTTAATACTACCTGGGTGATCTTAAGTCAAGTGCTTGTTAAACATGCTCAGGTTGCTTTTTTCTTGTTACCAGGATTTACTGTTATTGTCTGTTATGCAGAGAAAGAAAGAAATGAGTGTGAGAGTGTGAGGGCAGAATATAAAGCAATTAGCTATGTGTAGTTATAACATACACACTGTAAAACAAGCTTTCTCAAAGCATGTCTCTGGATTAACTGCTCAGCCGTTTGTGTGCAATTAGTGTTAAAGCACAATAGAACTAAAGCACAATATACATTTTATTATTTGGGGAGATTTAGTATTTATAATTGTTTTAACCTTTATTTAAACAGAGAAGAGACCTGTTTCTCATTTACAGATGTGCCCTGTTTTCAGCATAAAAACACATACAGTATAAATGGAAATATGGAACATTGCCTGTAAGATAAAAAAAAGAAAGCACAAATACAAATAACTAATTATTCATTTAAAACAATCGCTATTAACAAAGAAAGTCTATCCGATTTCTCTAATGTTTTTTAAGTACAAAGCTTTAGGTTTGCCTGAATTCAATTCCATGAATGTGGGACAAATTATTTGGTAGCAGTTTTACATCACTCTGCATAGACGTCTGGAGTCTATAGGAGTAGCTAGTATTGAGTGTGTGTACAAAAAATATTTTTTAAGGTTAGATAGTTAGGACATTTCTGCATGACAGCCTTATATTCAAATATCTACCAATGTCTGTCCCTATTTGAGATCAATGAGTCCCATCCAAATTAGCTATATAGAACACAATGATGTCTTCTATCAGTCACTGCAAAAGTGTATTTCTGTTAAGCTGTCAGAAAAGCTTTTTCACCTGATGCTTTTCATCTAACCAAATTCCAAGGTATTTGTAATAAGATAATGTCTACCCTCATAGAAAACTATCATTTAAAAGAAGACTCTGTGGCCTAAAGAATATCAAATACATTTAGCACCAATCTGAGAGTCATAAGAGCATTCTGTAGTAGTTTAGCATCAGACTGCAGGTGTGTAAGTGCTGGGCAAGAGAGGGGGCTGCAATGTATTTTTACTGTATCAACAGCATAAAAATGAAAGAAAATTCACATTCTTACTGATAACATGTACCGAGTACACAATAAATGGACCAAAATCCAACCCTGTTGAGCGCCTTTTCAGACTACAAGAAATTGAGATTCTATCCCCTCAGTTTCAATAGCCTGTGTTCTAGCGCTAAGGTAATTTTGAAACCAGTGGCAAGTGTTTCTATCCAGGACCAATGAAGACTGCTGTTGCAATTAATGATGTCATTCCCTGCCAATGTACTTGCTATTCAATTACTATGTCCAGGTAAAACCAGACTGATATCTGTTAAAACATTTCTAAAAAAGTCACACTTCTGTGTATTTACACATGACCCACATTATCACCAGACATGATAGTTTAGTTATAGGGCGATAGTTATCAAGGTCACAATAATCCCTACACTAATGCAGTGGGAACACATGGAGCACACACCTGTTAAAAGCACCTTTAATCACATTTCTATCAGTAACATAATCCAAAATGAACTGTTGTGGAAGAGAGGTTTAGGCAATGTTCTTCAATGTTTGTCATGGTTCCACCCGGTGCAGCACCTCCTACACCGCTTTCCCTGCCCAGGTCCACGTCACCTGCCTTTTAGTCACCATAGTTCC
Source organism: Esox niger (assembly GCA_016801105.1). Classification (NCBI taxonomy): domain Eukaryota; kingdom Metazoa; phylum Chordata; class Actinopteri; order Esociformes; family Esocidae; genus Esox; species Esox niger. The sequence goes on along the minus strand of JACXGJ010009892.1, from coordinate 20,646 downwards.
CAATCCCTCTCAATGGGGTACTTTTGAATGTAACATACTGTCTTGTTCTACCACACTCACCTGATTACCATTCCCCAATAGTGGGTGTGTGTATGTTACCTCAGCTCCCCAGTTCATTGTCTGGTATTGTCTAAACGTGGTAGTGTGTTGTCACTTGGTCTCTATACACATTGTGTTTATTTATTTATAGCCGCCCCTCGCGCTGTGCACCTGTTGGAAGACAGTATCTAAGTTAGGCCTTCGAATCACCTTCTTTTGTCTACTTTGTTAGGAGAGTCTGTCAACGATCATTGTGTTGATGGTATTGCACTATATTGACTCCTATTGACAGTGTATTCATTATTTTCAGAATTTTGCCAGGTTCCCAATACAGCTACTAAATTATTTCTCACAAAAAAATTATGTTCTTGCCTTTGCCCATGTTTTATGAAGCATCAGATCATTCTAAATTGAACTAGGTACTGGTTCAAGGTACTGATAATGTAGTGCCAGTTCAGCCTCTGTAATCGCAATAATGCAATTCAAGTTAAGTTCCACACAAATTTCCTTCAAACCGTGTTATGCTAGGTTTGCTTGCTGGGTTCATCTGGTTTGGTTGCTGTTATTCTCAGTTTTAAGGTAAAATCTCGAAAGATAATTTGGATAACTTCATAGTTCCTAAAATCATATGAAATTGTTTATTAATCAAGGGTTTCTCCACCTGTAGGCAATTCAATATATCAACTTAGTATATACCAACAAATAAGAGAATAAGGGAAAAATTTGTGACATTAACACAACCCATGTGCATCAAAGGAGGCTGATGGAAAATTAATTGAAGAGGATATGTTTGTAGTAACATCTGGAACAAAATGAATGGAATGGTATCAAACACATATTTCCTCATGTTTGATACTCAGCCGTTTACACAATTCCAACATTGTTAACCATTCTCCCATCACCAGCCTCCTCGCAGATTATAAAGAAGTTAATACTGTAAACAATTAATGCCATAAGTAGAAATGGCAAGAGAGATTGGAGAAAGTATTGCTTTGCTGCACACTCAAACATTACCTTAGCCATCTGATGCTTCATAATCAAATCAGTTTCTACTGTCTTAATTGGGTGATCTCGATACAAGTTCTTCCTACCCCAGTTTCTGTCCCACTGAGGTCACTGGTCTTCAAATTCAAGGATGACAAGGCCTAAGTTGGTCCAAAGGGATATAGTAGTTAATGTAGTCTTCAGCCAGCTCATTGGATCACTGGAAATTGATCAGCTGTGGGAGTTATTCATCATGTATATCTTCAAATCTGCTATTACCGATTTCTATAGGAGCCCTTCACATAAATAGGAAGGGGTACTCAAGATCTATTGGGGGGGGGGTGTTTCAGGTAGTGTTCAGTAAGTGCAAAGTAGAATTATGAGAAAAAACATTCTCTGACATGCAGTTCATGAAAGGAGACCCAATTCTGATTAATTTTGAACACTTCCTTGTAGATTAGTAGATTAGAGTAAACCAATCATAATCAATTTAAGTTATATTCAGTTAGCGTTTGGAAGCATACTAGTAGTACTAATAACAAGCATATCCATGTAAGTACCTTTGTACACTACCAACTTGGTGGCTTTATGATTTACAATACTTTTTGTTGTATTCTATTATGGAATATACAAACAAAATCACAACGTTCATTTAGCATTCTATAAACACTTTTTACAAAAACAGAAAACTTCTGAAAACAATCTCAAATGTTCTGCTTAACTGAATAAATTACCACCCTATTCACTGTATTGTAGAATTAGGAATCATTGTAATTATAATAAAACAATAATAATGTTTTCCTGAGTATCACCTGTTAATATTTGTTGTATTTTAAAAGGCATTAAAAACAATGATATTCACCCTCTGTGGATTTTTTAAAATCATTATACATTGTTCAAGGCTTATTAAGACATTTTTAACATTAACCTTTGAAGCAAAAGTTTTGTCAACACAGTTGTCTTGAATTCAATGTTGTATCAGCACTTGTCAGCAAGGACAGACAAAGGACAAGAGACTGGATCACAATGGTCTAGGCATAACAATAGCTCTCCAAACACTTTAAACAAACTTCAAACAGTAACATGACAGAAAGTGAGAGTGAACCAAATTTTGGTGAAACAAAGGATAATATGATAAAACACCTAGTCAATCATTTACAACACTCACTCTGAGACCTTGAAGGAGTCATTTTCCTTGTTTCTCAAGGTCTGCATCTTTTTTCAACAACTGTAACGATGCTTCATGGACTCCAAGGATGTTTAGTCTGAGCCCTTTGTGGGGCACTCTGAGACTGGTCTATTGTCGTACTGACATGGATCACTTATTTGGGCTCTGCCCAGCTCTTGGTTGCTGTGGAGAGGGAACATTTCATTTGGTAACATCACTCTTTGAGACCTTGAAGTACTTATTCTGCAGCTCTTCTGGGGCAAATATAACAATGCTTTGTGGGTGACAATTGCTATTGTGTTCAGAGGATCACGGGTATGTGCCCTGCATGGGGTATTCAGAGCGATAAATTAGATTAGCATGTATCTTTTAGGAAACACATGTCAAGTCCACATTTAATTTTTCAGAATAAATACAGTTTTGAGAAATATCCTTGAGAAGCATATTTTAAAAGGAAGCCTGTCCCGGCTACAATGAAAGTGAACAGGGCAACGGATGTAACATGTTACATTTGGGTTTCCAAAATGGGAAGGCCACTGTGTATTGATAAAGGTCTCTGTATGTTCTCCTGATAAAATTGTGCCAAAACGAACATTGTTTGAATGGTTATCACTGTTTATTCTTTCCGGAAAATGGATAAGCAGCTGCCGCATGGATGAATCTGTCTGTGAGGAGGCTGAACACATAACGGCCTTTTTTGTTTACAGAATTGTAGCTCACATTAGCTAGTATGAACTACTACCTCAAACAAAAATGCCAACAAGTTCTATTAGTTGTTGGTAAACCGATGCAAATATGTCTGCAAGGAGGATTTATCTGGCAACCGGGCTGGTTTACTTAACTCTAGCTCACTTTAGGAGTGGGATTTATTGCTACCTACTGCCATCAAAAACCTTGATATGTTCATGGATGAGGCTGAATCGGTTCCAGAATGTGTAACAGATGGCAGTGACTGTCAAGCTCTTATCAAGCGGGCAGATTTGGAAACCTTCCACATCCCCAAAGAAACTGGAAGAAGCTGTTAGAAATTGGCCGTTTCGCATAGTGGTTGAAATAATGGATTGCTTACCTGGTTTTCAAAGGAGAGAGTAATTCAACGATTTATTGCAAAGTTTTATAGTCTATTAGCTCATGATATAACAGACATAGGCTCATCTCATTCAATCTCTTCTCTTCTCACTGTAATGCTGGTTCCAAGGTGATGTATACATTGAAGGGTGTGTCTACCTAGCATAGATTAGGTTTCCAGGACAGTAACCCTCACGCCAAATGGTCAATGTAAACATTCCTGTAGTTATCAGTGCACAAGCTACAGAGAGATAATCTAAACAGAGATGTTTCTGTTGTTCTCATTATCTAGGCACATTCACTTCCAATGAAACGTACATTCATATTTTCTTAATGTTGTGTGAATACTTAATTATTAACGCTCAGATTCCACAAGGAAGTGGCTGGAAGGACCAAATGGACAATGCTCAATTCTGTAAGTAGGCATGTACTGCAATAGCGATTTGGATAATTATTTTGTAAGCCCCGTTTCTGCATGAATAGTATGGGTAGGTACTGAGATTATTACTATGGAGCTTTGGCAAGATGTTAATACTGTTGGGAACGGCCATGTCAGCTATTTTCCCTAACTGATAACATTCCGGAATGACGGCCTGTCTTTTACACAATCAGCTAGATTTCATTTTATTAACACAATAGGGGACTGCATATTCTCAAAAAAATTGGACAAATACTGTACATTTTGCGTGTTGCCTGCAAGTAAAGCCCAATGAGGTCAGGTCCATAGTTCAAGCTGTTTTGGAACAGCTCTTTGCTTTCAGCTCGAATGCAGAGGTTTACAGATTTTGTGAGATTATGTTTCATTACAAATGATGCCATGTCTATTGATGTCAAACCAAACGTTACATCTCTGAGCATTTTATTAAAAAGCATTCAGATGTGTTCTCCGGCATTCTCCCACTCAGAAGTTGGAGCTTCCCCACTTTTGCTCACGAATGCACCTTCCAAAACCGAGGTTTGATTAAGGTAAGGTTTATTTGTCATTTACAATAACAAGTCATGACAATGAAATGCTTGGTTTTCCTACTCTTGTCAGTGCAGTTAAAAGTAATTATAATAAAAAATAAGATAACACAAACAATCAATAATAACACTACACAGAAAACATGTATCAATAATAATAATTGTACAACTGTAATACCGTAGTGCAATATAAAAGTGACAGGTGTGCATGATATAACTGGCAGTTGAGCATGATATAAAGTGACAGGTGTGCATGGCACTATGGACTGAAGGGAAAAGGGGTCCAGGTGATGATGCAGCACCGAAAAGATGTACCTTCATGCGAAATTCTTGTGGCTCAGTGCTGAGATTTCCATCTTTCCACCAGAGGAAGCATTGATTGTTTTTGTCAGGCTCCTGCACATGGAACTGGTGAAACATCTTCTTTATGTCGCACATCAGAGCAGTGTTGTGCTGCCTGAATCTAATGAGATCATCAGTCAGATTATTAATTAGGTCTGGGCCTGTCAGCAAGTAGTTGTTTAGGCTAGTTCCTTTGTGCTTAGCAAAGCAATCAAAAACAATACAGCGCTTTCCTGTTTTTTTGGAGGGGTAGACTCCATGGTGGGGTATGTACAACTTCTTCTTCTTCCTCACCTTTATTGTGAATCTCCTCAGCATCACCCTTTTCAATGACTTCATTCATGAATTTTACGTAATGTTCCTTGTAGGTTTCATCTTTCAGTAACCTTCTCTTAAGATGATTGAGCCGAACAATGGCAAGTTGCCTATTTTCAGGCAGGTGAGGTCTCTCCTTAAAGGGTAGCAGCATTTCATAATGACCATGAGTGTTCTTGTGCATACTGTCCTCTGATATATTCAGGAAGAGAAGGTCATCCTGAGAAACATACTTTCCATCCTCCCTGGCATCCTTAAAGTCAGACTCGAGAACGTTAATAGCATCAGATGGAGTCGCTAGTGGAAGCTCTTTGACAGCCACTTTTTGGCAAATGTTTGTGCTGCTGGACGAGTCAGGAGGAGGTGGTGCGGATCCCACAATACTCCACCCCAGATCTGTGCGGATGGCATAGGGCTCATTATCTCCTCCCAAGATTAACTGCCGTGGTGCCAGTGCCCTTGAGCAGTTGTATTCCATCAAAAGACCAATCTCACACTCTAGCTGTGGTGGAGTTTTATCTGCTTTTGTGATGAGATGATTCCAGTGCCTCGCTGTAACACAGGAAGGAATGTGTTCTCGATTCACTGGTATGCTATGTTTGCTGTAAGCCAGGGGGAGATTGATGAAAGTTGTTGAGGTGTTACCACGTAGAGACCTTAGACTCTTTTACTGTGAACTAGTTTGTCCCTTCCAATCATGGTTGTTAACTTTAGACTTACAGGATGAGTCTTCGCTTGAAGGATCTAGCTGACATCTTTGTCGATGAAAACTGAATCGCTTTGAGTGTCAAGCAAGGCGTAAACAAGCCTTTCTGTGGCTGGATTGCTGATGGAAGAAACCCATACTGGCACTATCATAGAAGTGTTGGAAGATAGGTCCTTAGTATCCACATTAAGTGACAGTGTGGAAGCCGCTTCATCTGTGGTCCCACGAGTCTGACACTGTTGTGGCTATAGTGTAACTGTCATCATGGAGACAGGTTGGGTGTCTGCTCTTGTCACATGAGTGTCTATGACAGCTGTCTTTTGCATTATGGCCTGGCTTGAGGCAACCATAACACAGTTTATTTTCTTTCACATATTTTTGTCTTTCATCTAAAGACTTCTCTTTAAACTCAGGACAGCAGTTTACTGTCTTGACAGAACATACATGGTGGTTTTAAACCTGTCTTTGAGTGCACTTGGGTTTCAACATTTGTAACTGTCTGTGTATGCAGCACACTGGATTTAGTCTTTAGGATACCGCCTTTCTGCAGATGACTCTGAAAAGGGAGGGCCTGAAAGGAGGTTATTGGATTACATGCAATTTCTGCTTCCATTAACATGAAGGCAACAAAATTCTGGAAGTCTGGAAAATCAGCGAATGTCCTTAATTCCTCAGCATCTTTGGACTGGATCTTTGGCCAGTTTGCCAGTCTTTTCCTATATGCTCTCTGTATTATGAATGGCTGACCGTATCTATGGTTGAGACGGTTCCATGCATCTTTGTAGGCCTCATCATCATTTCGGTAAAAGGTGCCATCAAGTGTCTTTCGAGCTGGGCCTCCAATGTATTTTCTCAAATAATGTAACTTATCTGCTGAGGAGATGTTCTTTCTGTCTATGAGTGATATGAATGAAGCCCTCCACTTGATGAACTGAACCCCAGTAAAATACAGAAGGTTCAGGCATTGGGAATCTGTTTAGGGCTATCGTGTCTTGCACCGCTTGAGCAAGATATGGAACATCTGTTGGTGGAGGCAATACTGCTGTGGAGATATTATAGGGCAGCTGGAAAATAGCTGACGTTAGAGGTTGCTGAGGAGACACAGGTTGCTGGATGACAGCTGACGTTGGAGGTTGCTGAGGAGACACAGGTTGCTGGATGACAGCTGACGTTAGAGGTTGCTGAGGAGACACAGGTTGCTGGATGACAGCTGACGTTGGAGGTTGCTGGAGAGACACAGGTTGCTGGATGACAGCTGACGTTGGAGGTTGCTGGAGAGACACAGGTTGATGGATGACAGTTGACGTTGGAGGTTGCTGGGGAGACACAGGTTGCTGGATGACAGCTGACGTTGGAGGTTGCTGGGGAGACAGGTTCCTGGATGACAGCTGATGTTGGAGGTTGCTTGGGAGACAGGTTCCTGGATGACAGCTGATGTTGGAGGTTGCTTGGGAGACACCTGTTGAGACCCCCAAGTATTGTGATGAGAGGAGCTCCCACCAGACTCCAACATGACTTCCTAATTGTAAACTTCCAATCTAGCTCATGCAGCCTTAACATGCTTTTTTGCTTTTAGTCCCTCAAAAGTTCTTTGCTCTACTGTTCTTTTAGGAGCTGAATCCTATCCTTCTATTTTTCTTCTTGCAGTACCACGTCATACTCTGCCTCTTTTGCCGCTAACTCTGCTGCAGCATCCGCCCTTTATGCTGCTACAATAGAGCTCATGGAGGGTTGGCTTTACAGCTTGAGTCTTTACTAGAGGGTGAGGCGGTAGAACCATGGATAGAGCGGGGATGGTCTCCTTTAAGCAGCTCACAAAGACGTTGTTTTACAGTTTCACTGTCAAAATCCCCAATCTTTGCCTGCTATCCGTTAATAGGCAATTTTAACAATGTCTTTTGCCACTGCCTCACAGGCATCAATAAGAAGTCACAAGGTGAGCTCTGATTTTCACATAGATGTTAATAACATTATCCTTACCTTTTTCTAGTGTCTATTAGAGCTGCAATTTCATTCTCAGGTAATTCAGACTTTAGCTGCTCTCTGGCCTTGCATGCTTGAGTTTTCCACTGTTCATAAAGATGAATGAGCCTTTTCTCCTTTTTGTGAGCCTCCTCTCTCTGAAATGCAAGTATCTTCTCTGTGTTATTCCGTGGACGACCAGAGCGGCGAAGGTACACCTCCTCACTGACCTGACAGGTTTCCGTTTTCAGGTCTGAGTCCATACTTGTAGTAGGTTTCCAAATGCTTCCATTTTGTGTGTGAGTGAAACGACCTAAGACCATTGCATCAAGTCCTGTGGCAGTCAACATTCATTTCCATCAGGAGCATATTTTGACTGATGAGGTAGGCTCTTACTATAGCTTCCCCGGCTGAATAATGGTCTGGCTCGTTATTGACTAATAGTTCTCAAAACTTTATTGTCCCTTTGCTGACATCTTTAATGCACCTTGAATCTCTTAAACCACCGTAAGAGCTGAGTAAAACAAAGAAAAACACCACACCTATACTTTAAATACATTTAGCTGTTGTATCTCTCAAGTAACAGGCTAATTGCAGTGTAGCTTAACATAGCTTAACTTGCAAGCTTGTACTCAAATCTCAGCGAAACCATAAAAAGGCACACCACAAAGTAAACATAATTACTGCATGCCTTCGTTCGACAACCCTTTACTTTTCCCTTTGTGCTCGAACATTTTCTTCTGGTTTCGGAATTTTCAAAAAAAAGGCATTCGTGTCAGGAAACGAGTTAACCAGAGAAACAATATTTGGGTCATTTACAAATGAGCTTCTTTGGGAATTCACTGCACTCCAGGATCTTTCAAAATATCACTGTCCTGGTCACAAAAGCAAAGTTTGTGGGGAATAATAGCAATTTTCAATATTTTTGAGGCATAAGCAATTAAGAAATAATGTTTGCAACCCAGGAACAATAAATAAAATAAAAATGTTACGCAGTGTAATTCATATTTGACAGACATCACCAACCTTCACTCCAAGTTAGATCCTTGTATTTCTGTCACAGTAATTTGAAGATTTTTTTTAAACCTATGTTAAAACGTCAATGTTAATCCCTACTCAAGAAAGCAGCAAATCCCCTTAAGTTTAACCCCTTTTGTCAAAAAAATCAAGGTATCTTAAGCTAGAGTGGTCATATCATTATCAAAATCAGCATTATTCGCCAGGTATGTGTACACATGTGTTTATAAATCAAGGCCTCTATCCATCAGCGTACATACAGTGGTGGAGACAAGTATTTGAACCCCTGCTGATATTGTACGTTTGCCCACTGACAAAGAAATGATCAGTCTATAATTTTTATTTAAGGTAAATTTGAACAGTGAAAGACAGAATAACAACAACAAAATCCAGAAAAGCGCATGTCAAAAATGTTATACATTTATTAGCATTTTAATGAGGTAAATAAGTATTAAAATCCTCTCAATCAGAAAGATTTCTGGCTCCCAGGTGTCTCTTATACAGGTAACGAGCTTAGATTAGAAGCACACTCTTAAAGGGAGTGCTCCTATCTCAGCTTGTTAGCTGTATAAAAGACACCTGTCCACAGAAGCAAACAATGAACAAAATCAGCGTACAAATTACTTTTTTCCCTACTGTAACTATGCAAAAACTCTCTGGTTCATTTTTTATTCAGAACTCAAATTTTATAATCATATAAACATTGTTGTTAGAGGTAGCTTTTTCCATCTCCGGTTAATTGCCAAATTGAAGCCCATTCTTACTTTTAATTATTTGGAGACAGTTATTCATGCATTAATTTCCTCCCATCTGGAGTGTTGCAACTCTTTGCATAAGGGAGTCTGTGAGTCTTCCTTATCTTGCTTTCAGCTTGTCCAAAATGCTGCTGCTAGGCTCTTAACCAGTACAAATAAAGGAGCTCCTGTATTGGACTATCACTCCTGTATTGGCCTATCTCCATTGGCTGCCTGGTTTTAAGTTTCTTCTATTTATTTTTTATGCACTAAATGGATCAGCACCCTCCTATATTTCTTACTTCCTTATCCCCCGGTCTTCCTCAAGTGCCTTAGGTTTTCCAAATAATAGCTTGTGTGCTCCACGGGCCCAATTAAAGTTTAAAGAAGGCTGTGACTTTTCTGTTGCTGCCCCAAAGTAGTGGAATAGCCTACCTTTATATCTTTGGTTTTCCACAGGTAGTGACATTTTAAATCCCACGTTTAGATAAATATGTTTTCTTCAGCATTGAAGTCTGCAAATGGGTTGGTAGTTGTGATTGTCTGTCATGTCCTATGTAAATATGTTTATTTAGCTGGATGTGTCAGGATGGGTGAGTGCAGAAGGAACACTTGGGACACAGCCGCAGGCTCAGGTGCAGGTTGTGTATTTTATCACACAGTAGGTAGACAACGATCCAAAGCATAATAAAAAGCTACAGTAGGCTTAACCAAAAAAAAGAAAACAGCCAAATCAATGGCAAAGAGAAATCAGAACTATAAACACATGGTATGTAGACTGTGGAAAGCTTACGTAGACCAGAAGCACATGGCTGCAAAACACCTGTGAGAACTGGCACATACTGTGTGCAATGTTTGGGATTTGGAGAACTGTCCAAATGGGGGAAACCAGTGTGGTAGATGACCATAGGACCGGTGATTAACCGAATAACTGGGAGAGCTACTGGGGGCAATCATGACAATATGTTTTATGTATGATTTTTCTTTTGCTGTCCTAGACACTTAATTGTACAGAAATTTGGTTGACAATTGTTGTTTTTGAATGTGCTTTATAAGTAAATTTGGCTTAACGGGGTTTTGTGTAAAAAAATATTTTCTTGCCCTAGTTTCTTCCCCTCTACAGTGTATGCTTAATCAAATTAAGTTGAACATAGTACTAAGCCAGAGTTTTTATCATATTAAGAGGGACCTCCACATGTATCAGGAGATTGAAACTGGGAATATATCAGTTATGATAAAGAGGGTGGAGAACCCATTCCAATAATAGAACCTAACCCTAAACTTTGAATTGGGAACCTGCTTTAAAAGCTATTTCTGAACCTATTAAGAATTTGATAATTACTAAAACATCTTAATCCGCCACCTACTGGTATAGAAAATCTCCCCACATTACAAAGTAGAGCCATTACGGCACTTAGGGAGAACCCCATTATAATTTTCTAAACCTGCGGAAAGGTTCACAGATTGATATTATGGATAAGACACAATATTTTATAAAAGCTAACAACCATTAAAAAACACCAAACGTTATATTCCATTATCTCATTCTATACAGAACGAAACCCAACCTATTATTCATATGGTTGATGTATTATATTGAAAGAAATACATATATTTCAAACAATGGTGTTACCTTTATCGAGAGAATACTCACAGACCCAGACAATCCAATTTATTACCTAAAATCCACAAGAATCCAAACACGTGGACGGTCCCAGGTGAGATTCCACGCGGTAGACCTGTTGTTTCTGATTGATGACCAGAATCTGAACGAATAACAGAATATATAGATTTCAATCTTAATCCCTTGGCTAAAAAACACACAAGTTACATGAAGGATTCTTATGTTTTGTGGATCATTTGAAAGGGTTAAGGGTCCTGATGAATACAGTCATGTTCTCCATTGATAGGGATAGTCTTTATACAAACAAGACAACAAGTTGGGTCTTCGGGCGGTGAAAAATATCTTCCAGAAATATCCTGACCCTAAGAGACCAGATGAGATCTTACTCTTTTGGAGTTGGGTTTGATGAGAAATGATTTTGGATTTAATTTGATGTTTTTCCTTCAGATTCATGGTGATGGTATGGGGAAGAAGTTTGCTCCTGCATATGTTGATATTTATATGGCAGAGTGGGAGAAAGCTGTTTTCCCAAAATGCCAGACATTACCTGTATTGTACATGAGATATTTTGATGATATTTATGGCCTTGGGACCCATTCTACGGGCGAATTTGAGACATTCATACACATTCTAAATACTCACCATGCAACTATTACTATCAAAAATAATGTACAACTTCAAAGAATAGACATTTTGGATACAGAGGTTTTCCATCCAACAGGAGGAAGAAACTAAGGGCATTGCTACAAAATTGTATTATAAACCAACTGATAGACATGCACTTCTTTATAAAACCGGTTATCATCCAAGTCATACATATCAGGGTTTAATAAAATATGAACCCATTTGATTTTACAGGCTCTGTACGCGGGTACAACACGTTGAGACGACCAGAATTCAGTTAATGACTCCAAGACCCAGAGGGTATTCCAAGAGGTTTCTACCGTCTATTAAAGCTGAGGTTCGGCTAATGTTTGAAGTGCCAATAAAAAAGGAAACAACAGTCTCCACTGTTGATTCCCTTTGTAACTACCTATTCACATGTATCCCAGAAACACATTAATAAAGGGGCATTTCCAACACGCCAAAACTGGGAATGACAGTTTACAACCATTTAGGGCAATATCAGCCTATCGATGGAATAGGGGCCTCAAGGACATCTTAGTACAGTTGTTTTTTATACAGGTCTTTGAACCACTAACATTCCATTTGAGGAACTTGGAACAGATTGAGAACATACATACCAGTTAGGGGCTCCTATCGGATGGCGATGTCATCTGGAGACGTCTTATGTAGTGCTGGAATGCTTAGAATGTAGGTGCCTGTATGTAGGGAGACCAAGAATACAATTAAGGCAAGACTTAAACAAAATGTACATTGTATTAAAAGGAAGCACCATTCTACAGTGTTGTACAATCATTTTGGTAAACACTCTACTGACAGATTTTGTCCAATGGGAGAGTTTCCTGAGAAAAAGATAGGTTAAGGGGATCTTGTTCCATTTAAATATTCATATATAGGGGGAAAATAAATAATAAATGGTACTTACCATACTTACCTGTATATACTTACATGTAGGAAAAATGTTGCATGCGCTAGAGTATCCTCACAGTGTACATACTGGAATGGTTTATTCTACTGTCATAAATTGTGAGGGAACTATTCCCTAACATGACCCTGTCCCTAAATCCATGCCCCCAGCAATGCCAATTGAGTCCCTAACCCAAATTCCTTCACCAATTAAATGGCCCCAACTAACCCATTGGGTGTCCTTTCCAGATCCCAATGCCACATGTCACCCAGGCATTGGCCCCACACATGCCACTTTTAATTTTCCCAAGTGCCAAGTCCAGGTTTAAACATGAGAATATCGTCTGTTATCCCCATGTGATTCATGATCCTTAGAGTGCCACTGTATGAATCCCACAGAGATCCAGATGGGGAATGGACTGAGGCCCTGGGTGACTCTGTCTATGCTCAACACTCCCCTCTGATGACAAGGACCAGCTATGGGACACATGGAAAATGTATTTGCATTTAATGCCATGGGATTCCTTTAAATACATACATTTGTACATTTTATCCCAGCCCCCCGAAGACACCAGAAGTGAAATTAACCATCTAAGCGGTCCCCTCTGATGACATGGCTTGAGAATGGCACTTTTGGAACCTCTTTAAAAATCACAAGCCAATCATGTTTGAATCTATTGAATCTACATTTTATTTGTGGGCAGTAATAAAACTTTACCATTGTACAGTATTGCAACTATTTGTGGTAGATTACACTATTCTTCTGATGAAAAATTGTGACGATGAGGAAACAAACAGCGCCGTCATCTCCTGCTTTTCCCGGTTTCCCACTACTCACAAACTCACCCCGGACTCCATAGTCTTATCTCCAATTGTCACATACACCAGGTCCCAATTAAGTCATTAGTATGTGTTTAAATGTTTCTCCTCTGCTCCCCTCACTTGTTGGTCATTGTTCCTTGACTTGGGATTCATGTCAGTGGTGTTTCGTTTCAGCCTTTGTTTTCATTTCAGTTTGTGCTCATTGTTTAGTTTAAAATTAAAATACTACATCGACTGCAAGTCTGCCTGCACCTGGTTCCTCTACTCTCCACCACAGAAAAAGTTAGTAATCGTTATTTACGAATTGTATCAATTTCATTCACGAATGAAAGAGAAAAAAATATGCTCTTATGCCATTCAAATAAATAGTGTTAAAGACAGCGCTCCTAACGTGGTCTACCTGTATTCAAATGTTTTGAAGGCAATTACATTAATATTATCTGTGGACTGCAATATAATTATGGTTTTACAGTATTGCAATTATTTCTAGCAGATTCCATGATTCTCTCCTGAGGAAAAAGTTATCATTATTAATTCTCTCAATGTCATTCACGAATGACAGAAAAGTATGCTCTTATGCCATTCAATATTATTCACAAATGGCCAATTAGCTGTTTAACAGCCAGTGGTAAAAGAGGATTTGTTCAGGGTAGGCACAAGAAGCTATACTGATGCCCATCTAATGTACAGATCTGTGGTGTAGTGGTTAATGACAGTCTTACATGGGGGTGACAGTTTATTGTGGACAGGCTGAACATGGCTTGCCCAGTTTCTTGGTATTACAAAGGTGTGAGTGGGAATAAAAATGTATGAAAAGGATGCACTTGCTGTAAATTCAATTAGAAATGTATCCCAAACTTAAAAGTTTAAAAGGTTCATTTGTCATTTGCAATAACAGGTTATGGCAATGAAATGCTTGGTTTTCCTCACCCTAACAATAATAACAAGAATTATCAATACCAATACTATACAAAAACACAGCTATACCACTGTATAATCGTAGTGCAATGTAAAAGTGTCAGGTGTGCATGGGGCTATGGATGTAAGGGAAGAGGGGTTCCTGAATTGCGTATCGTATTGATTACAACCGTATTTTAACTGTTGTGCCTAGGTTATCCTTACTAAAAGTAATGTGTGGTAGTGCATGTCACTGAATTCAACGTGTGAACAGGGTGCATCTTTATATTTGGGCAACGTGTGAATAAAAGCATGTCCCCTGGCATCACTACACCACCGTACACACAGGCAAACTGATACATCTCCTATTGCGTCATTATCCACTCATTGTACAAGTATACACGTCAACTTTATGTTCTTTGTGATCTTCTTGCAGAAAACATGAGCTGTTCAGAGGAAGAAGTTACAGAGTTATCAGAGGAGCTGTTTAATAGCAAATTGAAAAGCCTGCAACATTTTACAATGGGGCAGATCAAAAAGTGGAAGCAAAGCCAACAGGCTCTTGGCACCACATTTGAACAGACCATACAAGTAACTGACCAGCTGAACAAAGAGCTCGTTGCCCAAAAGAGCCGTTTGGATGCTGTGTGGGGTGGACATAGAACATTTGAAAAGGTGTGTGGGAGCCCTTCAGAACACATCCGCTCCTGTGACTCCCTGACCCCAGGTGCCTGTTGAAGAGCCGACCGGTTCAGAGAGACGACCCTCAAAACGACCAGCCTCACCAGTGCCTGAAGAACCCAAGAAACAGCTGTCAAAAATGGACATGGTCAAGAGGCTCGAGCCTTACATGCCCAAAGGTTTGCACTGCAGGGAAGAGATGACAGATCCAAGTAGCCTTCTTCAGTTATATGATGGATAAGCTGCAGATAAAAGGTAACACCGGATCTCCAGTCTTTGCGGTGTATAATACCTGACAACATAGTTATAACATTCCATCTGTTTTCTGGGCTAATGTGTATAGGTTCAGCTTGCACTGCTGGCTCACTTATTTGTATAGGTCTCTTTGTATGTAAGACATCCTAGAGTGTTTTGAAAAGTGTCCCTGAAATATAAAGATACATTTCTTCATGTTAGTTTTGAATGCGACAGCGATGACACAAATCATGACATACTGAGGGCATCTGTAAGCTATGACTTCCCTTGCTTTTCAGATCAGTCATGCCTGGAGAACGAAGCCCTACAGGTTTACAGCAAGGGAGTCGACTATGACATTTGGCCAGCGGGTTGGGTTCCTGAAGGGGTGAAGGTGTGTTTTAAGGTGTACCTGATGGGAAAAAAATAAAGGCACATGTCAAAAAGGCTATTTAGAAATAATGTAACCATTTGTTAACCTTTCAAACTACAGCAAGGTACTTTGGGTTTTTCTAATCTTGCATTTTTCCAATTTAGAAATGCTCTTATTTAGCCATGTAAACTACACAGTATGCTTTGCTAGCAACTGCAGGTAGAGCTTTCTGTTACAGTAACGTACCTGGCTGACGAGCTACTGTACAACGTAACAAACATTTGCTTAGCTCATTAAGCCAACAAATCATGACACTGCTCCAAAAATTAAGGTAAGCTTTTTTAACTTTAAAAATAAGATGGCTATCTTATCTGACAATATAGCTAAAATCTCTTTGGTAGTTATCATCAAATAACATTAACTCTGTAGCACAAGCCAACTAGCGTTAGCAAGCTACAGTACTGTAAGTCAACTACTACTATAGCTAGCTTGGTTGGTTGTTTTATCCACAGCCAGGATGAGCTCAATGCTTTCACTTCCTGGGACAGAAATAAATACTCAAATTGAGTTTGAGTCTTCAAGGTGCAACTAAGCACAAGGTAATCGCCATGTTTTCAAAGTTTTCCGTTGTGTAATTTATTGCTGTAATGTGCAGTAGCCTACCGAGTGGAAATTGTGTGTGTGTGTGTGTGTGTGTGTGTATACACACACACACACACACACACACACACACACACACACTTCCAGCGCAAGATCATTTTGACATGGAAAATTGGCTAAGTACAAAATTGTGTACTTACACAAATCTAGTCATTTTAAAACGTTGAAATCCTTAATATGGATTCTCATTTATCATTGCAGCTTTCCCTGAATGTAAGAAGAACCACAGGGCAAAGCAACAGAAAGGATTGTAAACACAAATGATCAATAAAATAATGCTGTAGCTAGAGGCTTGTGCAATACGCTTGTTTGTATTTATGCAGCTTTAGGGTAAGCAAAATGTATTGCTAGCTTATTGATTTGACTTGTGTTCTTTAATATCAAGAAACTGTTACAGAGCAAGAGGGAATCCAAGGAGGGAGATGGAGGCAAACGCAGGGGTGCTAGGAAGTACTTCTAATTGAGCCACAAAACAAAACCAAGTGCCGTGCACTACCAAAACAGAACCAAACTCGAAATAGGCATACAGGCAAACCGGAAGGCATCGAACATGACCATGAGGTACCAGTAACAAACCAACGAAGACATGGAGAAACTGGCTGAACTAAATACACCAACTAACGAGGAGAACAGAAACCGATGGGGGCAAAACACAGGTGAAAGAAATAGACTGATCAACAGAAACAAGAACCAGAGAGACCAAACAAGGACATGACAAACCACAGACAAACAGAAAACACGAAACGGAACGGCTCCAGCAGGCCGGGACTGTGACAGTAATATTTCACTTTCTCTAGTTATTGGGGAACCAATATGTGATGCATAAAAAATGCAGAGCAACTTTAGCTTTTGTCATCAAAGACTATCCCTTAATATTCAGGTCACTTTCAAGGAAGATATCTAAACTGACACCAGTAATACAAAAATAATAATAATATACAACTCTGGAAAATTAAGAGATGATTCCTAATGTTTTTTTAAATCAGAATCTCTACATGTATGGCAGCCATTACATTCCATTGTCTGTTAAATTCCAACAGAGGCACACCTCATTTTACTAAATGAGGTACTGATTAGGTGATTACCTAAATCACATCTAATTTAATGAAGAAAAGTATAAAACCACTGCTTGCATTAGAATCAGCAGGATTGCAAAAACAGTTCAAGTTGTACCTCAAAGGTAATTTGAATAAAAAGGTAACTATTCAGCATGACAAAGGAGCTGAAAAGAAAAGCTTTGAGTGAGGAAAATGTTTTAATTCTGGCTTTACTGGCAGAGGAATACAGTGAGTGTCAGGTTGCTTCCATTCTGAAAATTTCTAAGGCATTAATTCTTAAAAACAATGACAAGTAAAAGACATTGGGGACAACAAATCTAGACTGGCAAAGGGCACAAACGTCTACTGTCATGGAATTTTGGAGGATAAGGCCAGAATCTTGTTTTAATACAATTGCTTTCTTAAGTTGTCACTTTTGTGTCTTTTGTATTTTTGTCTTTTCTATTCATATATATATAGAGGTATTTATTGTATGCTGTGAAATGTATACAAGTCACAATGAAGGAAAAAGGGGTGGGTCTTCATGACTGAATCGGCTAAAACACATTTTACTATCCCAGTACAAATAAAGCCTCTATTATAAGTTACATCTGCATCCAGTACAATTTACACCAAATACAGACAAATCTCTATTTTTAAGTACATTCCGCATAACACTTGAATGATCAAATTCAACAGGAGAGTTATTTAAATACACTGTACCTTTTGGTTAATAGTTGGTCAAAAAATGTGAAACTTGATTATGGATTGTATCATTAGTGCAGTGCTGGGGAGGCTAGAGTGGAATCACCATAAGGCTCTTGGGACTTGATAATTTGGGTGAGCAGCTTCTGCCTTTGTAGCACTGGCAGGTGAACTTGTCTGCTAAGGTGAGGAGGTCAGTGGATGATGGTACTCCAATGGCCACGTATTTCCCCTGTGACTTTTGTAGGCGGAATGTGTTCTGGTTCAGGTGCAGGTAGACATTGGAGTTGTAGTCTTTTCTTACACATCGGCCATTGCCCTGGCAAAGGACATCGCTACAGAGTTTGGCTGCAGCAGTCACATTAGCAATGTATGGGTTGAGGGTGAATGTCAGGTATGTGGATAATGCTTCACATGAAGTCTGAGAAAGGAGAGAGAAGTATGTGTGTATTTAAAAATATTTTTGATAGGTGGGCATTTAAAGCTGAGCTATAACTTATATTGTATCATGGAACATTGAGTTTACCTTGTCATTATAGTCAACACTGGCCCCCCAGAGCACTGATCCAGAGGCTCCCAATGCTGCAGTCTCTCCAATGCTGCCAATCAGATCCTCCTGAAAATGACAGAGAAACAATGACATACAGGACCCCAAATTCCTCTTGAATGTTTGCTATTGTAAGATATGATTGATATAATATACAATTAGCTGGCATGAAGTAGCGTCAAATCTAACATAATACTTGCTATGTGCTAACAAGTATATGTGCTAAATACAGAGGCTCTCAAAAAGAATTCACCCTCTAGCACTTTTCCCAAAATTAATTTTATCAAAATTATAAATATGAAATAATTAGTATTTTCATTAATTGTCTATGCCAAGGCCAATAATGCTGCATTGCCAGAGAAAACAAATTCATAAAACACGTCACACTAAATTCGATTATTTGTCGCGCTAGCTTCGATTTTATTTGACTGTTTACTGATCACTAACTGATAGTTCACGAGAAAGGGAAAAATGGAGCGGGAGATTGGCCAAAGATTCTGAGCAGCGGAGGCAGTATTGCATTCGCTTTACCGCACCGTTCTGACAAAATAGAGCTGAGACAGAAGGCAAAGCTCTTGATATACCGGTAAATCTTTGTTCCTACGCTCACCTATGGTCATGAAGGCTGGGTCATGACCAAAATAATTAGCTCACAGGTACAAGTGGCTGAAAGAGTTTTCTCAGAAAGGAGGCTGGCGTCTCCCTCAGAGATAGGGCGAAAAGCTCAGTCAACCGTGAGTAGAGCCGCTGCTCCTTTGCATCGAAAGGAGCCAGTTGAGGTGGCTCTGGCATCTGGTAAGAATGCCCCCACGTCATCTCCCTAGGGAGGTGTTCCAGGCACATCCAGCTGGGAGGAGACCTCTGGGTAGGCCCAGGACTAGGTGGAGAGATTATATTTTGACACTGGCCTGGGAACGCCTCGGGATCCCCCAGTCAGAGCTGGCAAATGTGGCTCGGGAAAGGGAATTTTGGGGTCCCCTGCTGGAGCTGCTGCCCTCGATTCCCAGATAAGCAGATGAAGATGCTTACTGATCAAATAGCTGGCAGATTTTGACAATTTTCAATGGGTACAATGCAATATATTTTCCATGGCCACCACACACCTCTGTAATTCGACAAAGATGACATTGGTAGTCAGCAAATGCTAAGTGATTGTACCGGGGTGGTTCACAAGGTTTTGTCAAAACATCCTCTTCCTGAAAAAAACTGTATTGATACCATTGGTGAACAAAACTGTCTGGAAAACATGGGAAGAATCAGTTAAGTTGAAACTTAGATTTATGGAGCAAAAAATGATATGTTTTCAAAGAATAAAACATTGCCAAGTTCTTTGAGGTAAACAACACAACTAGTCGTAGTTTGTAGTGTTTTAGATTAGGTTCACATTTGCAGTGCAACTTCTGATGCTCAGGACACAGTTTCAGTACAAGAAGCAAACTTCACCCAAATATGAATTTAGTGTCATCTATTCCTTTCAATACAAAACAAAAAATAATTGTTTTAACACCCTTTAGTCAATAGAGGTTAGAAGCAATTTTAGCAGCAATTATGGACATAAGGAGTCAGTCTATGCTTTGTAAATCATACATTTTTTGTTCATACTTCGAAATAGCTCAAACTCAAGTTGGGGACCTTTGGTGAAAATAAATTATAGAATTTTCTTTATATTTTCAGTCGGATAGAAGTCTAGGCTTTGACTGCATCATATTAAGACGTCATGATTTTAAGCCAATTCAGTATGACTTTGCCTGAATGTTTGGGATCATTGTCCTGCTGGAAGATGAAGCTACTCTTGCTACACTTCAGTGAGTTTCCCAGATTTCTCTGTACTTTGTTGCATGCTTTTCGCCACAAGGGAGCAAATTATTTTGCTAGGCAAGGAACAAGGTATATCACTGGAAAAAGGAATTTCTACCCATACATATGTGTTGCTGTTTGTTGGCATGGTTTGTTGCAGGCTTCTCTAACATTACTAATCAGTACACCCAAGTTCCCCTTTAAATCGAAAGCCCTCACCATACTGAGGAAGTCATTTTGGTCTCTGTACAGTGGCTTTGAGTACACATAAATGGGCACAGTGAAGGGCTGTTTGGGCAAAGCTGCCACCCTCACCGCCTCCTGAACACGGTTTCGGACAAAGAGTGCTGCATTGTGGCTGTGATTCAGCGATCCAGGCAGGTAGATTGAAGGGTATAAAGCGCTGCTAGATTCCCAAAGCCACAGAAGCTGGTCGTTCCG
>JACXGJ010009891.1:0-23197 GCA_016801105.1 Esox niger | reverse complement strand
GTGTGTGTGTGTGTGTGTGTGTGTGTGTGTGTGTGTGTGTGTGTGTGTGTGTGTGTGTGTGCCTGAACCAAATCTAATTTCACAAGGAAGTGTAAGTATAAAAAACACTGCTGTTGTCCTCACTATCCTCTTGCAATAGGACCAGCTGGATGGCCAAGTAGTACCTCAAAGGTAATTTGAATAAAGAAAATACAATTCAGCATGACAAAAGAGTTGAAAAGAAAAGCTTTGAGTGAGGAAAGATGGGTTGAATTCTGACTGACCTGGCAGACTGATACAGTGGGCGTCAGGTTGCTTCCATTCTGAAAATCTCAAAGACGGCGGTTCATAAGAACAAGGTCAATCAACAGACATTGGGGACAACAAAACTACAGACTGGCAGAGGGTGAGAACGACTGTCCACTGACCGAGAACACGTCAACTCATTCGAATGTCACTCAACAATCCTAGGATGAAATCAAGTGACCTACAAAAATAATGGCAAACAGCAGCTGGGGTGAAGAGCACGGCGAGGATGGTTCGAAACAGGTTCCTAGGGGAAGGGCTGAATTCATGGTAAGCTACAAAAAGGCCCTTAATCAATGTGAAGCAAAGAAGAGCCAGACTGAAATTCGCAAAAAATGATGATGAACCGCTGAGGAATGGAGTAAGGTCTTCTCTAACCCATCAAATTTTCAGCTTTGCCCAACACCTGGATGTCTAATTGTTAAATGGAGACCTGGTGAGGCTTACAAGCCACAGTGTCTCGTACCCACTGTGAAATTTGGTGGAGGATCAGTGATGATCTGGGGATGCTTCAGCAAGGCTGGAATCGGGCAGATTTGTCTTTGTGAAGGACGCATGAATCAAGACAAGTACATGTTCATGTTCAAGTTCATGCCAAGACGCATGAAAGCTGTGATTAAAAAATCAGGGTTATTCGACCAAATATTTATTTCTGAACTTTTGATAACTAATTTGGTAGAATAATGAATATTTGTTATCTTTGCATAGTTTGATGTCTGAAAACCTTTTTGGGTTATTTTGATCAATTCTACAAATAAATACTCTAAATTACAATATTTAAAATAAAACAAACATTTTCATTTTACTCAAACACATGAGCAAAATGCTCATGCACAACACTATTACAAATCACTGACTGAAGAAACCAAGCCTGTTTGTGATTTATATTGCTGTATTACCTTAAATATAATCATAGTACTTTCAATTCCATTTTGGTCCATATTATCACAGCGCTAGTGCT
This sequence comes from Esox niger, assembly GCA_016801105.1. Classification (NCBI taxonomy): domain Eukaryota; kingdom Metazoa; phylum Chordata; class Actinopteri; order Esociformes; family Esocidae; genus Esox; species Esox niger. The sequence continues at coordinate 21,951 of JACXGJ010009891.1, read as the reverse complement.
TGAATGTCACTCCTTATAAATTAACTTAATGTTTTGCTAAATATACTAATGAATGGTCTCTTTGTTTTTCAGATCTGAATGCGACAGCTCTAGAATGGTCAGGTATGTACGCTGTTAGTCCTGATGTAATGTTTGCGTTCAGTTAATTGTTTTACATGTCTATCACCAGCTTATCTCACTCGCTCCTCTCTCTCCCCCACTCTCTCTAATACCCCATTTGTGGACCGGTTAGATGTTCTCCCTAGTCATGATTTTCCATGGTTTACTATACTAGTGAGGACATTTTGGACCAATCTGGATCAAGCTACAGACACACACACATTATTTTAGCTTCTGATTAACACATGGGTGATGGTTATGATATACAATAATATTCTTAGATAAAACCTATATAATTATGTAAATACTTGACAGAATTATTGATAATGGATGGCATTCTCAACTAGCCAATAGCAATCGTAAACATATCTGGCAGCTGTATTTGCACTTTCTCTGTCAGACCGAATTTTATTCACTTTCATGGCATCGGCAAATGCACAGTCGCTGGGAAATAATTGGGATATTTTCTTTTAAAATAAGTTTATTCTTGGGGTGTGTCTCATAGTAGAGGACGAGTGTGTCTCTACCTTCCCTGCTGTGCTGTTACCTCACACAGCTTGTTCTTTTTCTATTCCATTTTCTGTTTCTATCTGTGGTCACTGAGCCTGTTTTTGGTCATGATCAGTCTCTCTTTAGTATCTCTGACATAGTGCAAATGGTTTTCTCTTTTTGTTTCATTTGTCACCTTTGTCAAGAGGTTTTCATTGCTGTAACTATTTGATTGATTTTTTTGTGTTCAGATAATAGGGTTGTTTAGCGCTTATAACAGCTGACAATAGTGACTCTTCAGGGTACAGCTTGCTTTCAGTGCGATGAACTGTAAGAATGATTTTGGGCTTAATTAAATGAACATTAGAGGGAATCTTCCTAGTTCTCCTCTCCACTGATTATTTCGTGCTTTCCTTTGAATGTTTAGTATAATTCTGCTGAGTTCAGTGTGCATGTAATCCATTTCCAATGTTCTACTAGTTTTCCCTCTATTTTTCTCTCCCCTCTTGCTCAGACTTTCTTACGATGCTCTCCATTTCTCTTCATCTCTCTATCCCTTTCTTTGTCTCTGCCTTTCTCTCTCCCTCTCTTTCTCTCTCTGTTGCCTCTCACTCCACTTTCCACCCACTCATGTTTCTGAGTAGGTTCTGGTTCCTGGTAACATATAAGGCCCACAGTCTCAACTCAGCGACCCTGTAATAACACTACCCTTGCAGGGAAATGTGTGGTTCTCCTGATGGTGACGCTTTCAGCCGGGCTCTGATGAGGTGCTCAGGTGTTCACTAGTGGCCCTTACGATGGGGCGATTGAGGGGTTCGAGTGTTGAGTGCTGCCCAAGGTCACTCTGTTGCATTGTCATTTCCTCATACGGAACCTGTCGCAGCAGATTTATAGGGAGTGAAGCCGTGGAGTGATTTCTAACTGAATAAGCACACATCAGTGACGGAACGTGACTCTGGCTGGATGACAGGACTGGCATGTCAAGTGGAAGTGTTATGCTTCCCAGTTCACAGTAGCCTATAGTTGTGGTCCAGTGCCTTCTCCGTACGTTATGGATGTACAGGAATTGATTGGATCTGCTTCTTTTAAGCAGATGGTGAAATTGACTCGTCCTCCTGACTGCCAAGTGCTGTTTTTGTCAGGGTGTTCTGTGCACAGGGATCACTCCAGTTGGATTGCAACGTTTCTCTGTGTCTATATTTGAAAATGCGGCCTCTAGGGGCAACAATGAATTCTATTAGCGTCAAGTCGCCTGCTGCCGTCGTAGGTGGAAAATGCCGCTGGGTCAACGTTGGCCCTCCTGCTCCTGTGTGTGAGGAGCCCAGTGAAAGGCAGTGGGTTCTATTAGATCCCAATAACACTTTGCTACTGTCAAGGTGATGACATTGCCCTTTTTTGTTTAAAAGCTCTTTGTGGTGTGTTAGAAGAAGATAAAGGCTTTTAATCATGACATTATATAGGCTACATTGGGGCCTGACAGAATTTGCGCCAAATCTTTAGCGATAGCTTATTTTCCTTACCCTATCCCAAACCTTTAGCCTTAACCACTTAGCTTAAAAAATTTGACTTCAATTCCAGTTTCAAGTTTCTATTCCATATTTTGTCATGTTACAATTGGAAAAGTTGAAGATGTATTCTCTCCTTTTGATTTACACCACATAGACAGTTATTGCTGTGTCTCTCTCAGGCCTTATGGCAAAGTCCAAAAAGGATTATGTGATACAGATGTTCAGCATTGGCTTTCCCCTTGAAACTCTTTCATATTTTCCATATACAGTGGGGAGAACAAGTATTTGATACACTGCTGATTTTGCAGGTTTCCCTACTTACAAAGCATGTAGAGGTCTGTTTTACTATAAGTACACTTCAACTGTGAGAGACGGAATCCAAAACAAAAATCCCGAAAATCACATTGTATGATTTTTAAATAATTAATATGCATTTTATTGCATGATATAAGCATTTGATCACCTACCAACAGCAGCTTGGTGAGAAGGCAACAACTGTTGGCGCAATTATTAGAAAATGGAAGAAGTTCAATATGACGGTCAGTCTCCCTCGGTGTGGGGCTCCATGCAAGATCTCACCTCGTGAGGCATCAATGATCATGAGGAAGGCGAGGGATCAGCCCAGAACTACACGGCATGGATTAAAATCCTGCAGCGCACGCAAGGTCCCCTTGCTCAAGCCAGCGCATGTCCAGCCTGTCAGAAGTTTGCCAATGAGCAGAGGAGGAATGGGAGAAGGTCATATGGTCTGATGAGACAAAAATAGAGCTTTTTGGTCTAAACTCCACTCGCCATGTTTGGAGGAAGAAGGATAAGTACAACCCCAAGAACACCATCCCAACCATGAAGCATGGAGGTGGAAACATCATTCTTTGGGGATTATTTTCTGCAAAGGGGATAGGACTACTGTGCCGTATTGAGGGGAGGATGGATGGGGCCATGTATCGCGAGATCTTGGCCAACAACCTCCTTCCCTCAGTAAGAACATTGAAGATGGGTCGTGGCTGGGTCTTCCAGCATGACAACGACCCAAAACACACAGCCAGGGCAACTAAGGAATGGCTCCGTAAGAAGCATCTCTAGGTCCTGGAGTGGCCTAGCCAGTCTCCAGACCTGAACCCAATAGAAAATCTTTGGAGGGAGCTGAAAGTCCGTATTGCCCAGGAACAGCCCCGAAACCTAAAGGATCTGGAGGTCTGTATGGAGGAGTGGGCCAAAATCCCTGCTGCCGTGTGTGCAAACCTGGTCAAGAACTACAGGAAACGTATGATCTCTGTAATTGCAAACAAAGGTTTCTGTACCAAATATTAAGTTCTGCTTTGTGATGTATCAAATACTTATGTCATGCAATAAAACAAATAAAAAAATCATACAATGTCATTTTCTCATTGTGACGAGCACCCACTTCTTTATAGCGAATGCAAGGTAAGTTAAACCAGACAAAGTAAATATGGAGAAACATTTACATTTGTATCCCAAGTAAGCTAAAATGCATATAGTACATACAGGAGGTTAGGCCAGAAGCATGTCATTATGAAGGAGAGAACGGATGTACAATCAGTGCTGATCATATAATTTGTTTGCATATTTTGTGTTTTTTAAATGTCACCACGTGCAAATTAAATTTGTTTACATATGGTTGTATTGTTTTCACTTGTACTAGTGTTGCTTTTATATACACATTTGATTTGCTTACTTAAGGTTGTGTTCATTAAAACCTGCATTAGGAAAACGTTTACCTCTCATGGCCACATAGTGCCGTCTTTAATGTTATTGTAATGTATATGCACACAAACTGTATAGTTCTGCAAATTTGTATTTATTTATTTTGTTGGTTAGTTTTCAATATAAACCCTGGTAACTGAATTTACTGTGTGTATCAGTACTTTAGAGTTTCCAACATATTTTAACAGTACAGCGGTAATACTGCTAACCGTGATCATTTTGGTCGCTATAACCTTAATTACATTTTCATTCTGTTTTATTACTATGTTATTCTTTGTCTGGGTCAGTGACACAATTTAGGAAGTTATTGGGGGCTGGGGGGTGAATACTTAAGCAATCAACAGTACTTTCACATCACACACATACATTTATCCCACTGATTAAACATCTGATACCGCTGTGAGTTTGTGATAAGTTGTGAAAACGTGTAACTGTGAAAATTGAGCAGACCGCAGAGGATCTGGATGTGTTGCTCTCTTCTCTCCTTGCATGTTATGTTGTCCTCCAATCTCTTGTGTTTTGTACTGGCTGTCCTCTTTTCTGAGGCGGTGGGGAAGGAGAAGGTTGGAGCACCAGGGCTGTCTGTGTGTCTGTGTGTCTGTGTGTCTGTGTGTCTGTGTGTCTGTGTGTCTGTGTGTCTGTGTGTGTGTGTGTGTGTGTGTGTGTCTGTGTGCTCACCCGCTGAGCAACATTACCAGCACAGCCAGTCTACTGAAGATGCAGCGTGTCTGCCAGTGACTCAAACTGTGAAACTCAAGAGACTAGGGCCTCTTCGATCAGCTATCAGGCTTCCTGGGATAGCTGAGACTGGCCCATAACAGGTCTAGCTAATTAAGCCTTTTTCCCTACACCGAGGTAGTTTAAATTCCCGTTACAGCGGAAGCCTGTGGTTCCTCTGCATTTATTGTGACACTGGGGGAAGTGATTCATTATACAACTCTGCTACTACTGTACACTGCCCGGAAAGGCATTCAAATAAAGAGCCTTGCAAATGTATTCAAACCCCAGATCTGTTTTTTAATATTATAGAATTACCAATGGTACATTGACATGTTGTTCTTAGTTTTATTTTTATTTAAAACACTGACACTCCAAATCAACAATTGTACTGTGACTTTTGTTTTACATTGGAAAACAAGATGCAGATCCCTGCTGATAAGAAGCATCCCCACAGCATAATGCTGCCACCACCATATTTACCTTTAGGGATTGTGTGGGTGTAGAAGCATGGGCAGTGTTAGGTCTGGATGATTTGATGCAGTTTCCACTCCTGAATATTAATCCAGCTGTGCTCACTGGGATATCCAAAACGTGAATATTATTTTGTACCATTTCTCTAATCGATGCGTTTGTATCACTATCTCTAACTTCTGTAAAATTTTCTTTGGTCTTCATTTTCATTTAAATTCACCGCCTTACCAATTATCCTTCAACAATGGGTTGTTTGTCAAGAAAATGTGACAGCAACTTTAATGGCTGACAGGTGTAGGCCATTGGTAAGGTGTCTTTCATCTGTGTGAGCTGGGAGCTTCCACAGCAAAGCCTAAATAATTCTGCAAGCAACATTTCCATCAGTTGTTTTTCCTATTTCAATTATTTCCCAACATAAAACAATCTCACTATACGGTAATTGATTTTGAGTGTCTGTAACATAAAATATCAAACAAAATATGATGACAGTGTACCAATTGTAATTCAGTAATACGAGAGAATTGGTCAGGGGTTTGAATACTTTGCAAGGCACTGTGTGTCTATAGTCTTTCTACATTAATATGTAATGTAATGTAATGTAATGTCAGGCTTAGTGAAATTGTTTCAACAACCACTAATGTAGTCTGCATTCTCATTTGCAGGCCTACTGACTCACAGACCCAGTGATATACAATGCCAATGCTCAAAGTCAGCCATAGTGTTCATATCCAAAAACATAAGATAGCTACTGTGACACTCCCTATACTTAAATGCATATTGCTTACAAGTTCCTTCCATGTTAATTCGCAGCTCTGCTATGACCCAGACTGCTGTTTTAAATTTAGTGTTGGCAGTACACTACATAGTTAGCGAAGTCTCACTATCATTAATAATGGAAAAGCCATTAAACTTAGCACAGGATGCTATAAATATGCCGCACTCCCGCAGGATTTGGCTTTGCTTCTGTGTTTTGAGGCATGGTCGCTGACACAGTAAGCGGACGCATACCAGAACCGGCCTGTCAGTGCTGCGGGAGCGCATGCACACACACACAGACACAGACACACACACACACACACACACACACACACACACACACACACACACACTTGATAGCTAATTAGGAATAACAACAGGACTGTGGTTAATTGGCCTGCTCCACTGTAATCAGAATGGATGGCTTTATTCGGTCGTGATTAGACTCCAGCAGGGTGACTGACTAGCTGCCGGTGTATGGACCGCCCCCAGAACTGCCTCACTGACCTGGTTTGAATTGGATTGTTCTCCACTGACTGGCTGGAGATATTGGGACGCTGCCGCTGGTTCCCTGATGCTGTGTTGAAGCAGCACTCGTTCAAAAGCCCTGACGAGCAGGAGACAGCGGCCTGGAAACGTTGTAGCATGTTCACTATCTGTCCGACAGATACTCTTCGAAGGACTGGGATCGATGAAGGCAATATGCGTCAGAGAATGATACATATTTGAATAGCTGTTCCGAATATGCCGGTATGCTTGTGTTTTTCCCAAAATGGGTTTCGTTACCCAGTGAAACGCAGAAAGCACAGGTAAAAGCACATTTAATGATTACCGTTCTGTACTACCTCTGGTCAATGTTATTATGAAAACGTTGGATCACGCAATGTCAGTTAAGATCCCAGTCAGACTAGCAATCTCTTGTTCTTAGTGGTTTCCTGATAGGTGCCTCGTCTGACACTGAGAGGAATGTTGTGCGGCCAAGGTGGATTGACAGGGTGGGAATACCTGCCTGTGTTTGCTTTCCTGTGGAGGCTCAACTGAGGCGTTTTGCGACAAGAGGCTTGGCAGGATCAGGGGTTTTTCATTCCTCTGTCATTCTCAGCGGGGAGATGTGGAGACGGAAAGAGAGAGGGATTAGAAAAAGTCCCAGTTTTCCATGAGAAGGAGAGCGAACAAAGCACCGGCACTACTCCCTTGAGTTAGGTCAATTCCTGCTCATTGTGTTGTAACATCAGTAGCAGCCGAAGCAACCACTGTCTGATACAGGAAAACTGGAACAAAGCATTTTTGTGTCACGTTTCATATCTAGTGTAGCAATGTGAAAATGGTAGTTGGTGAATGTTCACTTACTCTACAGAATAGGACCTTTTTATATTATTGTTGATATTATAGGTCATATAGTCCATCTTTAATAAATAGTTATTTCACCAGTTTGGAATAATGTATTTAAAGAGATACACCAGGCAATTTTGCTCCCTGGATTAATTTATCTTTCGTTTCAAACACTTGAAAACAGGCGAAGGGAAAATGACGGGAACTTTGAAAACAACAAAACATAAGTGTGTTTTCTTTTTATCCCCATCATTCCCCAAACGAATGACATACAAACAGAAGTGCCAAGATGGAATAATCATGACCAAAGACTCAAGAACAGAAAAGTAGGCCCACCGACAAAATGCCCAAAAGTGTTACATTCATTGTAAAGACACAAAGAACGGAAGCTAAATCATGCCAAAGTGATAATGCAAAATCATTCAATTAATTCATTGAGCTCCAGCACATTACATGGCCTTGTGCGTTTGCAAAACATAATTCCATTGGAAGAAGTGTATCTTTTTGCCTCATTCTGCACTGCCTGCCAACTGCTCCTTTTTCAAAATTCATTTAGCGATACTTTGAGGGAAGACCATGCTTAGCAGATCTGTAAAACAACCTATGTCACGACACCAAGGGAGGGGTTGCTTAAGAGGACCTAATTTTCCCCCTCGCAAAATACACATACTTGACTTAAGTTTTCGACTTGAGTCGTGGCACGGCAGTGTGCGGAACCCAAGCTCAGGGCTTTATCAGAGGGCAGGAAATGACCTTGACAGGGCAACACGGTGTGACAAGAGACTGTTTAAGCCGCGCGTTTGACACCAGGCCCAGTCACATTGAGACGTCAGGAGCTGTCACTGGGCGCCGACTCGCTGGTCCCTGGGGATTGAAGGTGTCTACAGTACTCCGCTACCATTCCAGGTCACCTCTGGATTCATTAGTAGGGTTCTCCCTGGAAGCGTTTGAAACGGTTTCCTAATTGCACTCCGTTTGAATCCAATGAGGTTGTCCCCAGCTTCTCATGAGCGTGTACAGTATCTCGGCGCCATTGGAGAGCGATGGTACACTTTGATAACGGTCTGCAGATTACAGTGTTTGTCCTTGAGTTGAACTCTCTCCCTTCACTGTTTAAAACACACACACTCATTACTCTGTCAGACTGACAATATACTGGACAAATAATGGAATTATTTTCCAGGTATTGTTTTCATGAAGTGCCTGAGCTCTGTGCTTTGTCAAAGGACCTCCACACATCAACACAGGCAGTCTGCACATTCAGCCATGGTGGTCAAGCAGAACGGAGGTTATTTATGATGATGGGCCTTTAAGTTGTATAAGCCGGTGCTACCGGTTGGTAGGAAAGCTCTCCTTAGCGTTTACCAGTGGGCTTGTGTAACACCCATTGCTAATTCGATTTAGACAAGTCTTTCTGTGTGCCGACATTTGGTTTCTGCAGCTCTGTCTGAGACTAATAGAGGACAGGACAGGAATGGAGTCAGGGTAATACATGGTTCACTGCTCCCCAAACTAGAGGGATGGATTGAGAAAGACAGACTGACAAAATAAGCATTTGTGAAATTAATTATGTGAAAATTGCAGTAAATGAAAACTCTTGATATAATTAAAAACTGACACTACCCTTGGCCTGTGTGAAATTACAAATTGAAAGAAGGGAATTTGGGTGCATTCTGTGAAGGTGTTTTCAAGCAAGACATTAACTGATTATCAGCGTTAGAAAGCGACTATAATTCCTCACCACTATTCATCCTATAATTACTTTTCTCACAAAGCTGTGAATTTAAATAGTGGGAAAAAGAAATTGCCTATAACTTGACATGTCAAACCCACCAGTCCGACTATTCTCCATGGAACCTTAGCAAAGAAATCGAGGCCAAATGTTAATTTGATTGATCAAACATCTTTCATAATAAATTCTGGGTATCATGTCCTGCTGTTCAGTGTGTCTAACAAATGGTCGTGGTTCACACCAGATGTTCTATCGTATGTGAAAGGCTCCATACTTAAAGGAGTAATCCACCCCAGAAACACAAATCATGAAACTGTAATTTGATGAAAGCCAATGTTCCATCAGCCGGTGAAATCAGCCGGTCAAATAAGAACTTTCAACTCGATTTAACTTCTTTACAGTCAGTCTGTGAAATCGAGAAATAGCGTAGCAATGTGTTCTAGCTAATTATGTAAATAGGGGATAACACACATTTCACAATGCTTTTATATAAGTAACATACCCAATCAACCCATACATAAGGGATACTTAGCCCTGTGAGATCCAGAGCATGCTGCTTCTCTGTTTTACCGCATCATTAATGAATAAAAAACAGAGGGGAACTGGTCTCACGGTCCAGAGTTGTGTTTGAGTGCCACTGATGTACGTACTACTTTGTTTTTTAACTTCTGCTGTCATATGCCCCAGTCTAGTAAATAAATTATAAATTCGGCAGCAGCCAGGCTACAAGCAGCTTGCGTGTGCCACAATGACTATGCGGTTAATCCTGCTATTCTGTATTTTCAATCCTATATTTTACAGTGAGTCTGTACTTTCTATTTTACATTTTACAGTGAGTCTTTACTTTCTATTTTACATTATACAGTGAGTGTATACTTTTTATTTTATATTTTACAGTGAGTCTGTTCTTTCTAGCCTATTTTTTAGAGTGTGTCTACTTTCTAGCCTATTTTTTTTTTACAGTGAATCTGTACTTTGTACTTTCTAGACTATATTTTACACTGAGTTTGTACTTTCTAGCCTATATTTTACAGTGAGTTTGTACTTTCTAGCCTATATTTTACAGTGAGTTTGTACTTTCTATCCTATACATTTTGGATGCACTGATACCAGTATCGGGTAACGGGCCCACAATGGGCTCATGTGCTTGTACAAATATGCTGATACCATGTCATGGAAACATTTAGTGATACTCGATGGTCTTAATGTTGCTCCTGTATGCATAAGTAAAAGAATTTAGAACTCTGGTAGAGCGGCACTACGGGGATGTCAGCAATGACACAAGTAGAGTGCAAGCTCTGCTAAATTGTAAAGCGGAGGAAAGGGAAAACATAAATTTAACACAAGCACTTTGATCCAACATCGTTAGGCACAACACGGCATAGAGTTCAATGAGCATGCTAATGCTTGCAGCCCTGAACATCAACAGCTAACTCCAACACTGGAGATGCGAAATAAAATGTCCAGATACAATGAAAGAGCAGAGCACAAATACCTTCAATGAATCGCCCACAGTTTACTATTGTATGACCATCAGTGCAGAGAAACAATGTCCTGCATGTTCAGAGTTACAAACCAGTTAGTGAAGTAAGAGAAAAGTAACTGCATGTCTGTGTATGCACACATTTGTGTTGAACTGTCCGTAAGTGGCTGTCACATTCATAGTTTTGGGTGCTCAGACAGCCTGGCAGGCAAAACGCTGTTGAAACATGGCGGCTAACACTGGGAATTCTATGGAGCTAGTGGACAAGCCCGTAACATTTTCTACTTCTACAGCCCGTGAGTGTTTAAACAAAGGTATGCAAACACTGCAAGTCTAAGGCACTCGTTGACCCCTATATAGCTCCTGCTGTGTTATCATTGAAAATTGTGAAATCCCTGACAGAGCTGAACTTTGGGGATGTGTACATAGTTATACCTTGGTGGAGAATCCATCCTCTTACACTGCTACCAAAATGAAAGCATACAAAAGTACAGACCGCTATCTACATTAGATCATGGTGGGTCAATAATGCAATTGTTTGGGAGGTGAAGATTGGGAAAATGAAGATTAGTGCTAATTTACCAAAATTACCATTGGTTCTATGGGTGTAGCGTAGTGCAGCCAGTATAACACAGAAACAAATGTACCAGTAATAATATTAAGGTTTTCCCAACAGCAGGTAAACATTCCTACTGTTTTAATGACCCACCATTGACAGCCTGGGTTGCTGTGGATAATGTTTGATTGGTGTGGTTTTCTCCTTTGTTATTATTGTTATATAAACAAGAGAGGTTTAGCTAACCGCACTAATGTTAACTAGGCCATTGGAGTTGTTTACATCGGTGCAGATGAAATCAGACCATGTCATTCATTACAATAATATATACATGTAAATATTACAAAATAAAATATATATGCAGATAGCGCATCCAATGAAACACCAACTATGTGTCATTTTGAAGTATAACTTGTAAAGGTTGTGGAGTTGTAAATGGAGGGCAATAGAAGGAGGGTTTTTGTCCGCCAAGTGGGTGTTTCCATATGTCGTGATGTCATGTGAAAACTATCAATAAAGGTAGCGATCGTCTGAGTGAAGTCAAGGTGAGGAACTAGCTAGCTAGCTAACTTTCACAACTCGATAGCTACAATGGATTAGCACGGGGTTGGTCAACCTGGATGGTGGTTGTGGCCACCGAATTTATGTACTGGTTATCTGGGAGCACAGATTTTTTTGGAATAACATCAGGGGGCCACAGATGAATTTAAGTAACACATGCATTAAAAGTTAACTAGGTCTGATGCCTGTTCATGTATATCTGGGCAATTTTTAGTTATTGAACAACATGCTGTTTTCCTGCTCTGCTTATCTCTCCAGGGACTCTGCGCGTTCGCTGCCGTGATATTAAATGCGTGAACTCTTAACACTGTTTTTTGGTTCTTTTCACTACTTTGGTATTTTGTCTTGTACAGAGACTTACTGTTATATATGTAAACTTGCAAACAAAATATTCTGGTCAATTTCAAATTTTGTTTCCAATTCTAACATTACAACATGTTTAAGGTCAAACATATTTTTCAGTAATCTTTTGTGTGTACATCCTTTTACTGTTTTCTAAATTAATCTGAGGGCCGTTAGAAGAGGGGATGGGGGCCACCAGTTGCCCATACCTGGATTAGTGTCACGCTGGCAACGTTAGACATTTGGCAGCAAAAATTACACTTCAGATTTTCATATTTTGTCTTAAAAATAAAAGCCTGCGATGGTTTGTGTGTGTATGTAAAGTTTTAAAGGAAACATTGTGGTTTAAAATATAAATCAATAAAATACTTAATTCATTAATCAAACAAAAATAATACATTATTTAAGGATAAGAATATGGTAAGGTGGAGCACATTCAGAAATAGAGATTAAGATAACCTAGAGAACTTTTCTACTATAAAGAAACTCACTTGTTTATGGTTGTTCATATCTTCTTGCTCAATAGGTTTGGAGAGGGATTGTGTTGTAAATCTGGGAAGTGATTCATGATACAGCTGAATGATTAATTAAGAGGGAGTAATTAGGTTAGTAGGGAATGATATTAAAAGTATTGTCAAAGAATGTTTAGGTGACAAGGAAGAGAGACTGATGTACATAAAGGGATGAAGTTATTGCAATACATAAAACCATGTTTATAGCATCACAGAAAAAAATATGTTTTGTGAAATTGGAGGTTTGGAATTAAAGGAGTTTCAAGAGGCTGGTTACAGTATGCTGTGGTGATGAGTTGTTCTGTGTGTTGCCAGTAAAACGATAAAAGCAGAAACAACTCATTTGTCATCGGAAAGAAAAAGGTTGTATTCAATAAGATACCTTATCTCAATAAAATGTACTGAAATTAATGTATACATGACACAAGAAGAAATTATTATTTTGGCCAGTAAAATATATGCTTGGCTGGTGGATTTATTTTATCTACCAGTCCCCTTTTCAGGTTTGCCAAAATGTTATTTTATGACAAACTAACCTGTCAAAATTTAGTCTCAACATTAAATCATTTTGTCATGCAATAACATCATGCCAAGTTTGAATATTTAGCTAGACACTGCTAAGCATTGTGTTTAAATGACATTTCTTATAAAGTTTACTTCTACCACAAATAGCATCAATGAATTTAATGGCTTTTGCCATTGGCTGTTTTAGCTTATTAGCCTGAAATTGGCCTACTAGTATCTTACTACTTGGAAAAGACAAGAATTAAGCAGTTGCTAGCGAGACTGAAGATGAATTTTACACTGACGAAGCCATTTCATTTCATGGCACGACAACGTTTGTTTTCTTTCATTCATGAATGACATTGATACAATATCAAAATAGGTGAATATAACTGACTTTTTCACCAAATGAAAATATGAATCGTGGAAACATGGAACCTGGCCCACTACATGTTTATACTGGACAAAACATTTGTTTACTGAAAAAATCCAACCTAGTGCAGCTTTGCGTACTTGGTATTCGGTATCGGCAAGTACCCAAGTATAAGTACTCGGTCTGAATAAAAGTGGTATCGGTGCATCCCTGCTGTATATTTTACAGTGCTTTCAGTGAGTCATATAATTTATTTGCGTATTACCTGATGTTCTACGCCGTTTTTTTGCCATGGTTTATGCAATGCTCATATTCACTCTGAGAATGGCTAGCTCTAGACCTCTGCCGTCGGAAATGATACTAATTTCGAAATTGATTAAAGCATTTAAAAAAATTACCAAAAGTAAGCTGGATTGAATGCTCAAGGCAAGTAGTTGAAGAAACCATTCTTTTGTTCTTGAGTTTATCTTGATTGGTGTTTTCTTTCTTCACATATTATTGACTTAGAATTTATTCATAGTAATTTCAGTAACTGTACCACTAATTGCTACCTATCTAGATGCCAGCTTTGGTATTTGGCCATTTCTCTCATCTTCACTGAAGGTTCTCTAAAGCTCTGTCTGACTGAACGGAGAGTGTCAGTTATCTTTGATTTTCAGGTGTCCCTACTGATGTTCAAAGGTTTGTAGTTTGTGGTTTTGTTTCAAATATACATACCCTAAGGGCTTTTTTATAAAAAAAATCTTAAATTACCATGATGCAAAACTTTTTTTCTCCTTGTACGTCCCTCATCTCACTTTTTGTGGACTCGAGGGCCGCTTTGCCTGTCACCATAGCCTTGCCTGTAACCTCGCTTTATCTTTGACTTAGAAGCATTATTTTACAACTCTTTCACATTCTGATTCTGACTGGTTGTATTTTGTATAGGTATGTTTTCTAGGTACTTAGCCACTGAGGTTTACTGTAAGTACTCCATACATCAGCCTTTCCAGAGAGAGCATTGCGTAGTGGATTTTGTCAACCTGAGCCACAAAACATAGCCTAAATTTTGTTTAATTTTTACATAAAAACTCTTTGGAACGAATGAGAACTGCAGCTGGGAAAAATAAACATTTGGCGTAGAAACAAAAAAGACAAAAAACGAAGAAATTGACCTTTCTCCTCTGGCAATTACTTTCCATTTCTTTTTCATGCTATTTGGGGATTTTTGTTCCTTTCTTTATATATTGGCACATTTCTCCCGTTCTCTCCTCCTCTTCCTTGAGCAGGATTGAAGTGTGATAAAGGGCATGTTTTTTCCCCAACATGCCACAAAGAGATTTATATGGTAGCGGCTGCTATAGACCAACTTCAATAAGCCACTGGGCTTTTATAGTTGTTCAGGTGGACTATTGGAGATTACCTCTAAACTATAGTTTAGATTATCAGTTTTTTGGCCTCTGTTCATTATGAATGAATATCTGGATAGCATTTTGTTAGCATGGCTTCAATGTGTAATTATCTAAGATCTCATCATTGCCCTGTCATTGATTCATACACTCATTTGAAAATGTATCTTCAAACGGAAATATTGTTTTACTGAATATTTTATATTACAAACGCCCTTGTTTCCTTGGTGTACTCAGCTGTTGATAGATCAGAATGGTAGCAGAGCCATCTGAATTATGAAAACTATATGATTCTGCTACTCAAAGGACTCATTTTAGGATGTTGGAATTGAGAAATTAGGGAAATTCTACTGTATGTGTTTTGTTAAACATGCTTCATATATGATATCATAGATGTCAGACAAAACTAGTGTTCCTGGGCTATACATACCATCTGTGTATTGGTTGTGTGCTCGCCATAGAAACTACATCAAACTGAATTCTTTATTAGCCCTGAAAGCAGTAGTACATTTCTGACCCCTAAAATTACTGGCCATGGTTGTTTTAGTTTTTTCAACCCCCCAAAAATTGTGTGGAACAATCACACAAACAAGGAATTATACAGAAATATGGTGTTTTTATTTCTTTGGTTTACAGACAAATTAACATTTTTGAAAATTGTTTAGATAAGATTTACAGTCACCTCCAAAACAACCAATGCCATTGATGAAGAGGAGCAGCCTATAAAATGAACAAAGACCTCGTACATAAAATCACTTTGTTTCTGAGGCGATACTGTCTGGTATAAAATACATAAATATAAATCTTATATAAATGTTGGATCTACTTCATGAACCCATCGGACATTGACAGTGTGTATAGGACTGCAATATCCCATACTAAGCGTGAAGACAGGCAGTTTTTCCATGAAGACTTTAAAAAAAACATTTGAACTTTACACCAAACTGTAATTACACATCCAAGCCCAGCAGTACTTCATAGCCAGAATAAGCTAGAATCTTTCACAAACCTCAACCAGCAAGGCTCTTAATGTAACATTTCAGATTTTGTTGCTGGACATTCTTTTTTTCCTTCTTTCTAGCAGTGACTTTGCTAATGCACATTTGTATAATGCATTTACTAGCACTGGGTTTTGTGTTTGTTCCACCTAGCTTAAGATGAGTGCACTAAATGTAAATCGCTCTAGATGAGAGCATCTGCCAATGGACTAAAAGAAAAATTATTCTCCAACACCTGAGAAATTATTATTTAAAAAAAACCTTGGACTGCTCCAGGTAGAAAGATATGTTGTCGGAAGTTAGGGAAACGGTAAATAGATGAAGGACTAGCAGAGCTAGTGCGGCCTAGCTATTTTACCTTCTTGGGTTAGGATTGGAGAGATTAGGGCTACATTTAACATACCAAATGTGCTATCAGTTGTGAAACATAATCCATGGATAGAATACGTAGTCCGGTTGTGAGTGAAGCAGAAAGATTCCCCCTTGGGGAACAGTCCCAAGACACTCAACACTCGCACACATTTATCCTGTCGTTCAGTATGCAATAAAGTGTCTCCGTTATATCTGGTCCTGTTGTAATCACTCTGTTCTCTTCCACTACAGGAGACATGCCTCTCTGCCCATTGATGTCACCGAAAACCCTTCCAGTCTGGTGTCGGCCGGCTGCAGGAGAGGATTTCCCAGCCGCAAGTGGAAGTCTGCCTCTTTAGGGTATGTTAATGTTGTTGCCGTGCTAATGTGTCAGGTGTGTTCTACGTGGATGTTCACACCCCTGAAGTGTTCAGTGGCACTGACAAATTGACCACCTTTAATCCCAACTGGAACCGTCAAATGCCAGTTGCATAAGTGATTAATATGACAATCACTGATCTGAAAGCAGTTTTCACTTTTCGGCGGATCTTTTGCTTCATGTTTTGGTCTCTTGACGTTTTCTAGCTGGTTGTGACAGATCCATCTGGGAGATATAGGAGTGTTTTCCCTCCAGGCTCATTATAATGTCCACATTCCTTATAGACCTCCTTATTTCATCCACTAATGAAATATGATGTAGTTGTGTAATACCCGCCCCATATGGCTACATTAGCCGCGATTGGGCCGGAGCCTGATAGCCTCTCAACATTCAACAAAAGATGGACGAGATTAGAGTGCAAAGAGCACAAATTTGTTCACGCACACACAAACACATGTCAAAGATGCACACCCACTCTCCAGAGGCACACAGAGACAATTGTATGATACACACGCAGTCTGTTTCAAAAAGTTAATGGAGGTTTTAAAGCCTATTCGGTGTGCTGTGCTTCATCATCAAATGGAAATGAGCTCCCACTCCTTAACCTGCCCTCCTTGTTAGAAAATAATGTGCCTAACTCCTACCCGGCCCATTTGAAGGATGTTTACCAGCTGCATCTGTGCTGTGTTTATGTGGAAAGACGAGGGCAAGGGCAGGAAAATGGGGGTCTAATATTTCAGATGGGAATGATGCTGTGAAGTGTCATTAACCACATTTTCATCCATGAGTTTTTATGCCAGTGAATTTATGTTAAAAGGAATAAATCAGAAACAGGACTTGCTTTTCGGAGGACTGTAAAGTTAATAAAGCCTTTAATAGTAACGGAAATGCCTCCCTGAGTAAATATTGACATGATAACCATTACGTAGTAAACTTGGAGTCACATAATGATTATGTTGTGTGGTCCTCCCACTTTTGTTTTGGAAAAACACAGAGTTTATTAGATGACAGGTTAGGATTTACTACCAAGTTATAAATATGACAACTTTATGGATGATTATGCTAATTTATCCAATTGAAATGGGATGGAGAAAAGGCTGCACTTCCTACACGGTCCCTTACCTGTGATATTTATGTTCGACGAAGACCCAGCCTCATGGTCAAAAACGTTCGTTAGTTCATCACCTGGGAGCATGAATAGTAATATACAGTACAGCAGTTTCCTTTTATTCCTAATTTCCAATAATTCTTTTGTTATTTTGGTGACATGAGGATTGATGTGTAAAATAAGTATTTGGTCACCTACTAACAAGCAAGATTTCTGGCTCTCACAGACCTCTAACTTCTTCTTTAAGAGGCTCCTCTGTCCTCTACTCGTTATCTGTATTAATAGCACCTGTTTGAACTTGTTATCAGTATAAAAGACACCTGTCCACAACCTCAAACAATCACACTCCAAACTCCACTATGGCCAAGACCAAAGAGCTGTCAAAGGACACTAGAAACTAAATTGTAGACCTGCACCAGGCTGGGAAGACTGAATCTGCAATAGGTAAGCAGCTTGGTGTGAAGAAATCAACTGTGGGAGCAATTATAAGAAAATGGAAGACATACAAGACCACTGATAATCTCCCTCGATCCGGGGCTCCACGCAAGATCTCACACCCGTGGGGTCAAAATGTTCGCAAGAACGGTGAGCAAAAATCCCAGAACCACATCGGGGGACCTAGTGAATGACCTGCAGAGAGCTGGGACCAAAGCAACAAAGGCTACCATCAGTATCACACTATGCCGCCAGGGACTCAAATCCTGCTTAAGACAGTACATGTCCAGGCCCGTCTGAGGTTTGCTAGAGAGCATTTCAAAGATCCAAAAGAGGATTGGGAGACTGTCGTATGGTCACAAGAAACCAAAATAAACTTTTTGGTAAAAACTCAACTCGTCGTGTTTGGAGGAGAAAGAATGCTGAGTTGCATCCAAAGAACACCATACGTACTGGGGGTGGGAACATCATGCTTTGGGGCTGTTTTTCTGCAAAGGGACCAGGACGACTGATACGTGTGAAGGAAAGAATAAATGGGGCCATGTATCATGAGATTCTGAGTGAAAACCTCCTTCCATCAGCAAGGGCATTGAAGATGAAACATGGCTGGGTCTTTCAGCATGACAATGATCCCAAACACACCGCCCGGGCAATGAAGGAGTGGCTTCGTAAGAAGCATTTCAAGGACCTGGAGTGGCCTAGCCAGTCACCAGATCTCAAACCCATAGAAAATCTTTGGAGGGAGTTGAAAGTCTGTGTTGCCCAGCGACAGCCCCAAAACATCACTGCTCTAGAGGAGATCTGCATGGAGGAATGGGCCAAAATACCTGCAACAGTGTGTGAAGACTTCCAGAAAACATTTGACCTCTGTCATTGCCAACAAAGGGTATATAAGAAAGTATTGAGATGGACTTTTGTTATTGACCAAATACTTTTTTTCCATCATAATTTACCAATAAATGTATTAAAAATCCTACAATTTGATTTTCTGGATTTTTTTTCTCTCCTCATTTTGTCTCTCATAGTTGAAGTGTCCCTATGATGAGAACTACAGGCCTCTCTCATATTTTTAAATAGGAGAACTTGCACAATTCGTGGCTGACTAAATACTTTTTTGCCCCACTGTAGATGAACCTCTGTTGCTAATTGGATGGAATCCTAGTCTTCGATTTAATTGCCAATCAGGTGATATGACATCTTACATAGGACTAGATGGTGAACATTTTGACTTCATGGTTGTGTCAGATCAATTGCCTTCTTTTTGTAATCACACTTATGGGGGAAGACTGTTACACGCTAATAGGTAAAATGGGTTATGACAGCAAACACCATGATGAATTAAGTGGGATTGGCTGGCACGACAGCTCTGTCTGTCGGCTGTGCTTCGTCATCCCACACACTCATTATCATAATCAGTACCTAATCACCAATCAGCTAACTGATGACAGCACAACAATCTAATATGCCCCTGGTGATTATTTGGACAGTTTACTGGTTTGTTTTTGTAGCTGTAGTAATTTAGCCCATCAGGCGGTTAATACGCTAAATGTGTTAGCATTATTAACAAGTGTTGTATACGGCAGCGTTTCAGTGGCTTCTGAGGTGCTTTGCTGAGGTTAGAAATTAAGGGTATGAACACTTTTATATTAGATTATATTTCAGCTATTTTCAATAAGTTGGCACAAAATGCAATTGTCATCAGAGGATATTGTGAGAATTAACAATGGTGAATCAATCAATCAAATTTGCTATTTACTTAAGAAGTTATCACATGGGATTTATAGGTGCCCACCCAGAAACCCAACAGAGCAAGCAACAAAAAGAATGCACCGTGGCTATAAGCTCCCTAATATGGTTGACATTTTGGAAAGACCTAGAGAGGCGCCAGATTTTTTAGGGTGGCCAGTCCTCTTCAGGCTGTGCCAGGTGAAGATTATAAATGCATGTTACCTTTTTGGCCACATCATTATTTTTGCATGTTCAGATGATCAACAGGTCAATTAATGCAGATCAGCTGCAATGCCAGGTAGACAAAGGCAGTTATTACTAGGTGGGGTGTGGGCAGTGACAACAGGAATCGTCAGGCAAAAAACAGAACAGCAACACAACCTGGAGGACTTTGGACAGGGACTGCTCTGAGTCATCAGGTCAAGCCTGGCAAGGCCTGGGCTTATTGCCTCCTAAGTTTCAAAAGGACATCAGTAAAATTAGAGAGCCTTCCTTGGATCCAAAACAATATCTCAGCATATGATTCAAAAAGGACAGACTAAGGCGGGGGTTCTGGAGACACTGTGGCCTCATCTGACGGTAACCCTGGTCAGGGGCATCCAGGCAGGAAGTAACGCCACCCACTCGAAATGAAGTGAAGTTTGTAACACAACAAAATGTGGAGAAAGTAAAGATGTCTGAATACTTTTCATTTGCTACTGTATATTAAAAGTGCATGCTAAATAGGCTTTGTTAATACATGCTTTAATGAAGTTGTTTGTCATTTGTGTTTAAATCTTTAATGAGTGTGTGTCAGGAATTGATTCACCCAACAAGAACTGTCTGATTTAGTTCCTTCTGATATTTTCATGTTCTTAGTCCCCTGTGTGTTGACTGTTTTGCTTGTGTGTTAAGGTTGCTTTCATCTTACAGGACAGGTTTGAAAAACGTCTTACTACATGATAACACTGATTAAATGTCCTGTACCATAATACAAAGGCATGATTAATCTCATCATAGGTTAATGTAACAGATTAGTTTACTTTTCAGGGTAATGTAGAAGCTTAGTTTATTCTCCAGGGTAATGTAACCTGTGGGGTGAACAGAAGAGGAGCATCCTCAAGCAAGGATGTAAGATTTTAAAAGATCTGGATAGTTTCTCTGCGGATTAATGGTCTCATACCTCCTGCTATGTGTTTTCTCAACTTAACATTGTAGATGAAGACTCCTTTTTTTTCTTTGAACATTTTTGTTTATTTCTGTCAAAAATCTAAGATCATGCAAAAATACTGTATAAAAACTAACATATACCCAGATTATTTATACAAATGGCCGAAAGACTTTGGACTTCCTAACCGACAGACCCCAGTCTGTCAGGTTAGATAATGTCACCTCCTCCACCATGATCCTGAACACTTGTGTTCCATAAGGCTGCATGCTGAGCCCCCTAATGTACTTGCTCTTCACCCACTACTGCTTTCCTGTACACAGTTCCAACATCATTGCCAAGCTCGCAGACGACACCACGGTGATTGGCCTGACAATGACGAGTCAGCCTACAGAGAGAAGATCAAGCACCTGACGGCATGGTGCATTGATAACCTGGCCCTCAATGCAAAGAAAACCAAGGAGCTTATTGTGGATTACAGGAAGTCAAAGGAAGCAGTCACGCCCAGTTCTCATCTCACTGAGTGTGACATTCTGTTCGTTTCTGGTTTGGCCCGCTTGTCTTCCTAGATCCTTGTGAACCTCTTCTGCCGCCCAATCAAGAGCAGTTTGATGAACTGTGCCACAGTGTGGTTTGGCGGATGCTTCATGGCCGACCGGATGGCCCTGCGACAGGTGGTGAAAACTGCCCAGCACATCACTGGTGCCAAGCTCCCAGCCATTGTAGACCTTCAGTGCAAGTGATGTCTGTGCAGGACATGCTGCATCATCAGAGACCCTTCACTGCCATGCTACAAACTGTTTGCCTACCTTCAGGCAGGCGGTACACGTCTCTTTGTTCCCGCATCAGCAGGCAACAGTTTATTCCCTTCCCCCGTAACCCTGCTGAACTCTGTGACCCATCCCATCACAAACCACACCCACCCACCCATCGCTTGGTACTGCCTCTCAGGGATCTTGTTGAACTACTCCCTTGTACTACTATTCTGCCTAGAGACTCATTACTGCTTTCCCTGAATTACATTTCCACATGCCACCTTGCACCTTCAATTTGGTTGCACAGCACATTTAGAAATGCCATTGTACTTTTCTTTTTTGGGGATGTTACATGCACATGTTTTCCTCAGATCCTCATTGTTGCTATCCTGGCATTTCAGATGCACAGACTACCTTACTCCTCCCACTCGCTCGCTCAGAATTGTTATTTGTACTTATGTTGGCCTCTTTGCACAACTATTCATTTCTACTTGCACAT